>CAKZFU010000035.1:0-57758 GCA_936450465.1 Gibbula magus
GGAATAGAGGATCTCTATCTTAACATCTCACTCTGGAATAGAGGAACTCTAACTTAACATCTCACTCTGGAATAGAGGAACTCTAACTTAACATCTCACTCTGGAATAGAGGAACTCAAACTTAACATCTCACTCTGGAATAGAGGAGCTCTAACTTAACATCTCACTCTGGAATAGAGGAACTCTAACTTAACATCTCACTCTGGAATAGAGGAACTCTTACTTAACATCTCACTCTGGAATAGAGGAACTCTAACTTAACATCTCACTCTGGAATAGAGGATCTCTAACTTAACATCTCACTCTGGAATAGAGGAACTCTAACTTAACATCTCACTCTGGAATAGAGGAACTCTAACTTAACATCTCACTCTGGAATAGAGGATCTCTATCTTAACATCTCACTCTGGAATAGAGGAACTCTAACTTAACATCTCACTCTGGAATAGAGGAACTCTAACTTAACATCTCACTCTGGAATAGAGGAACTCAAACTTAACATCTCACTCTGGAATAGAGGAACTCTAACTTAACATCTCACTCTGGAATAGAGGAACTCTAACTTAACATCTCACTCTGGAATAGAGGAACTCTAACTTAACATCTCACTCTGGAATAGAGGAACTCTAACTTAACATCTCACGCTGGAATAGAGGAACTCTAACTTAACATCTCACGCTGGAATAGAGGAACTCTAACTTAACATCTCACTCTGGAATAGAGGAACTCTAACTTAACATCTCACTCTGGAATAGAGGAACTCTAACTGAACATCTCACTCTGGAATAGAG
Source organism: Gibbula magus (assembly GCA_936450465.1). Taxonomy (NCBI): domain Eukaryota; kingdom Metazoa; phylum Mollusca; class Gastropoda; order Trochida; family Trochidae; genus Gibbula; species Gibbula magus. The sequence continues at coordinate 792 of CAKZFU010000035.1, forward strand.
GAACTCTAACTTAACATCTCACTCTGGAATAGAGGAACTCTAACTTAACATCTCACTCTGGAATAGAGGAACTCTAACTTAACATCTCACTCTGGAATAGAGGAACTCTAACTTAACATCTCACTCTGGAATAGAGGAACTCTAACTTAACATCTCACGCTGGAATAGAGGAACTCTAACTTAACATCTCACGCTGGAATAGAGGAACTCTAACTTAACATCTCACTCTGGAATAGAGGAACTCTAACTTAACATCTCACTCTGGAATAGAGGAACTCTAGCTTAACATCTCACTCTGGAATAGAGGAACTCTAACTTAACATCTCACTCTGGAATAGAGGAACTCTAACTTAACATCTCACTCTGGAATAGAGGAACTCTAACTTAACATCTCACTCTGGAATAGAGGAACTCTAACTTAACATCTCACTCTGGAATAGAGGAACTCAAACTTAACATCTCACTCTGGAATAGAGGAACTCTAACTTAACATCTCACTCTGGAATAGAGGAACTCTAACTTAACATCTCACTCTGGAATAGAGGAACTCTAACTTAACATCTCACTCTGGAATAGAGGAACTCTAACTTAACATCCCACTCTGGAATAGAGGAACTCTAACTTAACATCTCACTCTGGAATAGAGGAACTCTAACTTAACATCTCACTCTGGAATAGAGGAACTCTAACTTAACATCTCACTCTGGAATAGAGGAAATCTAACTTAACATCTCACTCTGGAATAGAGGAACTCTAACTTAACATCTCACTCTGGAATAGAGGAACTCTAACTTAACATCTCACTCTGGAATAGAGGATCTCTATCTTAACATCTCACTCTGGAATAGAGGAACTCTAACTTAACATCTCACTCTGGAATAGAGGAACTCTAACTTAACATCTCACTCTGGAATAGAGGAACTCAAACTTAACATCTCACTCTGGAATAGAGGAGCTCTGACTTAACATCTCACTCTGGAATAGAGGAACTCTAACTTAACATCTCACCCTGGAATAGAGGAACTCTAACTTAACATCTCACTCTGGAATAGAGGATCTCTAACTTAACATCTCACTCTGGAATAGAGGAACTCTAACTTAACATCTCCCTCTGGAATAGAGGATCTCTAACTTAACATCTCACTCTGGAATAGAGGAACTCTAACTTAACATCTCACTCTGGAATAGAGGAACTCTAACTTAACATCTCACTCTGGAATAGAGGATCTCTAACTTAACATCTCACTCTGGAATAGAGGAACTCTAACTTAACATCTCACTCTGGAATAGAGGAACTCTAACTTAACATCTCACTCTGGAATAGAGGAACTCTAACTTAACATCTCACTCTGGAATAGAGGAACTGTAGCACTACAGCTTGCAATCAAATTAGGAAGACAGTCACAGTTTCAGGATTTATTTCAACTTGTGCATTGGTCAATAGCTTCTCCCCTCTCTGGGCCTAGTAATTGCTTGTGTCTGGATTCGGAGGCTTCGTCCTTCACTGTCAATCTGCCTGTCTTTCTCTCTCCCTCTCTGCCTTCCCACTTGGCCACCCCGTCTTTTAAGACATACTCAGCCCTGACCGGGTCACAGGTACAGACCAGGTAGGAAGTAATAATTGCATTGTCCGAGTTCATTATCTGCATTATCAGGCAGCACGTGGTGTTGTTGATAGCGATGTTTACAACTGACCGCTCTGTGGTTGACCCGGACCCATTGTCTCGGTTGCAAAACATCCTGTTGTGATGCGCCACAGAGTCGGTGTTGTATAACGTGGCTCGTGCCTGATTTATGCAGATAATTGTAAGACAAAGCACCTTGCTTTGTTACATTCGCCCCAATCTTGGAGGAAATATCGCCAGAGATTTCACTAGGCCACAGAGAGGATTGCAGGAGTTAAATACATACAAATCGTTGATATATACATCACACATCATTCAGCATTATGTAAATCATATTTCAGTTTCATACATTCATACTATCAACACAATTTCATTATCAATAAAAAAAATCACAGTTTATCAAATAATATCATCATCCAGTTCACATAGTGATCCATTGTTCAAGTGCTGTTCATGTCACGTGTACAGCTATATATGACGATGCATATCACATGTTTCAAATTCAATCCAGAATTCAATGGTTTGGAATAAATTTACACCGTTTGTCCGTTGGATTGTCATTCAAGATTATCACCACCAGAGGACAATACATATGGTCCATACAATCCTTGCAAGTTTATTTATCGTCTATTATCAGGTTCATATTGCTGTGCAAGGTGTCCATAAAACAAATCATATCAGTGGTATATTGTTGAATTCAGTGTAATTCACAACAGTCTTTCGCCAGGTGTACTGGTCAGTTCAAATTATGTGCAATGGTGCAAATATTAAGTGTGATAAAAGTTCATTGATACACTATAATCCTTGATATATGGTTGCATAGTTCGTGTGTGAAATAGGTTTCAGATTTCACAAAGTCCATATGTATTTGGGACATCGCAGGTTCCTGTACGTTGGGCTGGCCAACGTGACATCACAGCTGGATATACATTGTATACACATCTCGCTGGTCACAGCATCCCGGCAATCTCCGCCGAATCGGTGTTGATCCGAATGTCAGGCCCTGACGTCTCCTAGGGTTGGGTACAGCTGACGGATGCCTCTCTGGAAACGTCGGTTTTCATCCTCAGGAGGTGCCAGTGTGTCCCCACTGCGATCGCTCTCCGCAACCTCCGCCTCAGCAGACACCTTCTTGGTGAAGGATGTACCGACTGTCGTTTCCCCACCCCCTCTACTCTGGGCCGTCTTTTTCCTATACCAGTATATGCCTATTCCTAACACTATTAGGGAAATGATACTTAGTACTGGTATTAACCAAAACATATAATGATAATCACTAACTGCGCTCGAAATCTGTCCTAACCCATCTAGTTCGTTCATTAAACTATCAAAAGACATTTCCTTAATGTTCTTCAACATACCAGGTAATTTTGTTTTATTCAACTTTGCTGTTAGAGCTTTGAATGGTTTCCATAATTCAATCATACTTTCGTTAAATGCATTCAATGCAAAGCCAAAGTCATCTTCAATGGGGTATTTGCTTGTTTTCTTATAGTAAGGTGGCAATGTAAGATAATCATTAGACCCTGTACATGTCATATCTAACTTAACTAATCCAACAGGAGGTAATACTCTGATAGCAGTATTAGACTGCCCATTGTTCCTACACACTATAGATAATGTTAATTCTTTATCAGTAACTATAATCCAGAAGCCGTCTGACAGGTACTCAGCCTGTGGAAGGACAGTGTTAGGCTGGACATCTTTAAGACAGACTTGCTTAATATGGTCAACGTTCTTGGTAAATAGAGCACTTATACAAAATCGTGGAATATTAATTGGATAAATCGGACTTTTGATGGTACAGTGATTTCTTAATTTACTATCACAACGATCTAACTCATTTGATGACAGGAGCATAATTTTAGTACGTTCAACGTTTATAGCTATTGCCTGCGCCTCAAGTCTATAACGTGCCACAAGATTAACCTGTCTTATCCCCTTATCTAGAAATGGCAGAGGCAAATTGTGTACCTGATATACTTCAAATTCGCTCGTTACATCCAGTAGCGGTATTGGAATGATAACAACTAATTTGTTGTGGCCGACAGCAGTAGAACTTTGGAGAGTTCTGTAGTAACGCCACAACTGTTTACGTGGATTCAATGGGAGTTTCACATTCTCAGGTAAGTGATCACCTACGTCCTCTAGGAGTGCTCTAAGACTGGTAGGGGTAATTGTACTTGGAGATAATCGTCCTAATGATAGGATGTTGAGCTGTAGTTGAAGATGTTGCAAGTAGAACATTACTCTATTTATAATTTCCTTGATTTCCCCACAAAAGAGATCTATCTTTAAGTAAGCCCTTGTATAATGCTCCCAGCGTAACATTCTTTCTTCTAAAGCAAACGTTAAATTAGCCAATTTTTCATCCAGTGTACCAAGAGATGTTACTAATTCATTAATAGCATGTCTGTTTTCTGAAATTTCTACCCTAGATGTATTTATCATGGATAAGCTTTCTTCTGCTACATGAGCTATTGCTCTTTGATTCTTAGCTAATTCGTCAATGTTTTTATTGATTCGGTCCAAATCGTCTGACGATGCAGTGCCAAATAAATATGATAAAGCATTTCCTACAAACGGGAGGAGAGAACGTTTTCTTCTTGCATCTCCTAAATCATTGAATTCACTCAGCCTGTCAACTAAGTTAAGCCTTAGCCCTTCTAATCCTACAATTTCATCATCTAAACTCCGAAATAATTCAAACAAATTTTCCTTGAGAGGTGACATTTTATTACTCAAAATACTTCTGGTTGCACTATGTACTTCCCTTATATCGCTGTCCAGCTTTTTTATTAAGTTATCATAAGGTTTTAGGTCAATGATTAACGTAACTAACCATTTTGATCGAGTCAGTGATACATCATTCAATTTCCGAAAAACTACGTTTTCCTTCACTACTGTATTACATTGGACAGACAACCCAAGAGTGAGGAGATATATGATCGTCCACATGGTTTCCTGAAAAGATATATAACATAATATCAGATAAATATAGGAATATATTCAACTGTCTGAAAATATTCAAATATTTTACATCCCTTATTTACCCCAGGCATTAATCCATCAAAGGGATCAATGCCTTGAGTAAAGTTTTAACCTTTGCGTTGTGTTTTCTACCTGATGATTCAAGCATGTTCACTTCCATGTCGGAAGTGCTTGACTCGTCTGAGAGTGAGGCTGAATCAGACTTATGTTCCCTATTCCTAGCTTTCAAGCGTTGAGCTAATTCCATTAATGGAATGTCTTCCTCTTCAGAGGAGCTGTCTCGTTCCCGCTGGTATTTCTTTGTCAACCGTGTCATAGGTGGATCAGGGTTTTCTTCACTTGAATCACTGCTTGACTCCGGGGTTACAACATATTGTGCCCCTCTTCTTGGTCGACTGTCCCTGGGTTTTGGTATGTCCCAGTTGTCCAGATTGGCCAATCGCAGATGTTCAGCATGAACCGGTATGGTGCGCCCTGTTAGTTGGTTTCTTATGATGAAAGTCAGCGGACTTTTCTGTTCTGTTATCCTGTAGTAAGGTGACCACTTATTTTCTAATTTGCTCTGCCGTTGGTGTTTACGGTAATATACAGGGTCTCCAATCTTTAGGGTCATGGGCTTGGCATTTTTATCTGCATAGATTTTCTGCCGTTTTTTAGCTTTCTTGAGATTTTGATGAACGAGGGTGAATGCCTTATGTTGCTGTTCCAATGCAAGTTGATGGTGTTCTTCTCCCATGTACCTCCTTCTTGGTTGTAGGATGTTGTCGATTGGCAGTACTACATCCCTGCTATATAGGAGAAAGTAAGGTGAGAACCGAGAAGATTCACTGATATTGAAACGAACAGCTGCAAGCGCCTGGTTGATGTGAAGGTCCCATGATGTTAAATCATTTTCTAACCTCTTGGCTATGATATCATTCAACGTTCTGTGGAGGCGCTCAACCTTAGCATTACCTTGTGGATGATAGAAGGATGTTGTGATATGATCAATGTTTAAAGCCTGTAAAGTCTCGCGCATGATACGATTCTCATTTTCTGTACCATTGTCAGTGAGCAACTGTAATGGGCAGCCAAATCTGGGAAATATTTCCTCAAGCAATAAGTGTGCTATGTTTTCTGCACTTTTGTCAGGCACAGGGAATGCCTCAGGCCAACCGCTGTAGTGGTCAATGAAGCTAATTATGTACCTATTACCCGATAACGTTCTGGGGTAAGGCCCTGATAAATCAAGTGCTATCTTGGCAAACGGGTAGGGTGGTATATCAGTTTCCTGTACTGGAGCTCGCTGTTTCTGCATTACTCGCTCCTGACATGGTACACATCTGTTGATGTAATGGTACAATCCTTGATACATCCTTGGCCAGTAGTACTTTTGTCGTAATGCTTCAAAGGTCTTATCTATGCCCATGTGCCCATTCTTGTCGTGGTATTGCTTCAAGACTTCTGGTTGTATATTTCTTGGAACCCACAACCTGGCAGTTGGGTTATCATCTGGATCTGATACAAAGTAGACCACACCATCAATGATAATCAGCCTGTTTCTTTCACATTTGCTTGCCTTTCCCGACTGTAGCCGTTTCTTGGTAGAGAGGATCTCCTCGTCCCCCGCCTGCTCGACTAAGATATCAAAGTCACCTGGCTCCAACTTCGGCAAGTCCTGCGGATCATTTCCCTCCGCCTCGCAGCTAGCAAAATCCCTTGGCTGAAAATGGTTGGAATTAAGAGAATTTATTTGAAGAGCATTGTTGTTCAATTCTGCAGCCCCCTCAGTGGTCTCCACTCTCTTTTTATCATTCCTGTCATCTGGTCCATCCGGCATGCGAGATAACAGGTCTGCACAGGTGTTATCTGTGCCTGCTATATATTCAATCTTGCAGTTGTAACCACTTATGCCCAGGGCCCACATCTGAATCTTCTTATTTTGCATTGGAGATTCGAGAAGGTACTTGAGGGGTTTATGATCAGTCCTGACAATAAACTCAGCATTATGCAAGTAGTGGTCCAGCTTCTGTAATGCAAAGTGAATCGCAAAGGCTTCCTTTTCTATAGTGGACCACCTGACCTGGGAGTCACTCAGCTTGTGAGAAAGAAAATACAGAGGTTTCTCATCCTGGACTCCTGACATTGGGTCTCCGTCCTCCTGACAGCTCTGTGTCAAACATGCCCCAATGCATGTATCACTTGCATCTGTGTATAGGACATATGGCTTATTGACATCTGGGTAAGCCAGTAGTGGGACTACTGTGAGACTATCTTTCATGTAGTCAAATGATTCTTGGCATTTTTCTGTCCAGTTGAACTTAGCATATTTTTTTGTTAAGGCTATGATTGGCTCTGCTATTTTCGAGAAATTTGGCATAAATCTTCTATAATATCCACACATGCCCATGAATCCCCTAACTTCCTTAACTGTTCTTGGTACGGGCATTGTTCTAATGGCATCAACTTTCTTCATGTCAGGTTTTATGCCATTTTCGCTTATGACAAATCCCAGATAATTTGTTTCCTCCTGTAGGAAACTGCACTTACTCAGCTTTAGTTTTAGGCCATGTTCCTTGAGTTTGTCAAACACAGTTTGAATATGGGTCAAATGTTGATTCTTATCAGATGAGAAGATCAATATGTCATCCAAGTATGCTATAGCGAATGCTTCACATTCTTGCAAGACCATATTCATCAACTCCATGAAAATTGCGGGGGCATTATTTAAACCAAATGGCATAACTTGGAATTCGAATAATCCCCTATGGCAAGAAAAAGCTGTTTTTTCCTTATCTTCCTCATTCATTAGTACTTGCCAATATCCCGACTTCAGATCAAGGGAAGTAAAGTATTTGGCATCACCCAACAAAGTCAAGATATCATCAATGATTGGCAGAGGGTACGAAAAAGGTTTGGTTATTTGATTAAGCTGTCTAAAATCAACACAGAATCGTTTAGAGCCATCTTTTTTGTCAACAACTACAATAGGAAAGCTCCAAGATGACCTCGACCTCTTAATGATCCCTGCCTCTAGCATTTCATCAACTGCCTTATCAACCACCCTCCTCTTAGTTAACGGTGTGCGATAAGGTTTCAACTTGATAGGGTCATGACCCTGTGTGTCAATCTTCATCCTTACTGTATCTGTATGCCCCAAGTCCATGTCACTTTGAGCAAACAAATCCTTATTGTTCAACAGTAGCTCTTCCACTTCAACCCTATGTTGATTTGGAACTGCTATACTATCTAAATCTAGAGCATCCTTGTCCTTGTCTACCATTACTTCATCTTCCAAGGCAACTACATTTATTGCATCAAGTACATCTATCTTTCCCACAACAGTTCCCCGCTTGATTCTGAAAGTTTTGTTAGTCCTATTGATAACTAAGACAGGTAATTCCCTTTTTCTGTTCAGTTTCCCAATGGAATTGCCTAATTCTAAACCTGGTTCTGAGCCTATCACACTGGTGTCTACATCTTTGATTTCTATAAGATCATTCTTCTTGAAGTAATGGATATCCTTGACCCTAACCTTGAGTATGTTTGCTGTCTGAGGTTTTATCTTAACTTGCTTCACGGCTCTAACAATGGAAGCTATATGAATGTCCTCCTCTAGTGGAACATACTCCCCTCCTACCTTCAAACGACATAGGTCAAAGTATAATCTGACTCCATTTTGTAAAAGCCAATCCTTTCCTAGAATAACATTTCTGTTGATACCCTTTACCACATGGAATTTATGTTTCAATACAGTTTTCCCAACTTTAAAAGATAGTTCAACTGCTCCCCTTACTTCTAAACTGTCTCCGTTCACTGATTGAAGGGAAATATTCTCTTTAACTAACTTTACTGATCTCTTGAACTGTTCATATACTCTGATGTGTATGAGGGACACTTCAGCGCCAGAATCCACTAAAGCTCTGTATCTTAATTTCTGGACGTTTATTAAGATTGAATTTGGATTCCCAGCCAAATTGATTGTGTAAACATTAGATTTAGCTTCCCTGCAAGTCTCCTTCTGTGTCCCTTCAGAGGGAGACCCCTTTAGTTTAAATTATTTCTCTTTGGACAGTTCCTTTTCATGTGTCCTTCTAGCCCACAAAACCAACAAAGAAATTTCCTTTTTTTCTTCTACAGCATTTATCCTAGCAGTAGGACAATCCCTCTGTCTGTGCCCTATCCCACCACACTTATAGCAGGCCCCCCTAGGTCGTAAGTGATCAACCTCCATAGGTTCATGGATATTTTCAGAAAATGTGACTTTCTTTGTCTCCCTTCCTAACCTTAAATCAAAACGCTTCTGAAGATTCTGTTCCCGCATAGCTAGAGTAACAGCGTCCTGATATCTGTCAGGATTATCCCGCATTACCTTCATTTTCAAGTGCCTACTGGTCAACCCATCAATAAAGAACCCTATCAGTTGTTGCTCTACTGGTGCAATCCACGCTACCCCTCTAGTCAAATCATAGGCATCCTCGGCCAAGCCTAACAATCTCTCTGCATACATCTGAACTGTTTCCCTATCTTTCTGTTTGATCTTTTGTAAAAGTGCAAAAGCATACTGTCTGTCTGTGACCTCTGCAAATCTAGATGTGAGTTCACTCTTAACATAGGCCCATCTTTTGTCCGTATCCATTAACCGTTCAATTACATCACTAACTGCACCGGTACTTGTTTGATAGGCAATAAGGGATTTGTCATCTTCACTTAATTTAGTCAAACTTGCATATTTATCTATTGATTTGATCCATTCTTTGAATTTTGAAGATTCCCCGTCAAACGGCTTGATGGCTTGAATAAGCCCCTGACTCCCTAAAGTTTGATTAAGTTTCAACATGTTATCATGTACGGAACTGGCAAACACACCCATTCCCCTGGCAATATGCTCTGGAAGTTGTCCTAATTGTTCATTTATTTGGTGAAACACAGATTCTATTGGTTGATCAGCCATTTCTATTAACGTCCTTACTACTATTTCTAGAATAACAAATAATTCAAGCGCAACTACTTTTGACTGGCCCAGAGAAGAGAGTAGGTACCAAAACAGTCAGTACTCACCGATCATCAGAGTGAGAATCCTCCTTGTTATCCGTTTGATTGCATCCGGGTCACGGCACCAAAAGAGATCCCCTGTGTAGCACTACAGCTTGCAATCAAATTAGGAAGACAGTCACAGTTTCAGGATTTATTTCAACTTGTGCATTGGTCAATAGCTTCTCCCCTCTCTGGGCCTAGTAATTGCTTGTGTCTGGATTCGGAGGCTTCGTCCTTCACTGTCAATCTGCCTGTCTTTCTCTCTCCCTCTCTGCCTTCCCACTTGGCCACCCCGTCTTTTAAGACATACTCAGCCCTGACCGGGTCACAGGTACAGACCAGGTAGGAAGTAATAATTGCATTGTCCGAGTTCATTATCTGCATTATCAGGCAGCACGTGGTGTTGTTGATAGCGATGTTTACAACTGACCGCTCTGTGGTTGACCCGGACCCATTGTCTCGGTTGCAAAACATCCTGTTGTGATGCGCCACAGAGTCGGTGTTGTATAACGTGGCTCGTGCCTGATTTATGCAGATAATTGTAAGACAAAGCACCTTGCTTTGTTAAAGAACTCAAACTTAACATCTCACTCTGGAATAGAGGAACTCTAACTTAACATCTCACTCTGGAATAGAGGAACTCTAACTTAACATCTCACTCTGGAATAGAGAAACTCTAACTTAACATCTCACTCTGGAATAGAGGAACTCTAACTTAACATCTCACTCTGGAATAGAGGAACTCTAACTTAACATCTCACTCTGGAATAGAGGAACTCTAACTTAACATCTCACTCTGGAATAGAGGAACTCAAACTTAACATCTCACTCTGGAATAGAGGAACTCTAACTTAACATCTCACTCTGGAATAGAGGAACTCTAACTTAACATCTCACTCTGGAATAGAGGAACTCTAACTTAACATCTCACTCTGGAATAGAGGAACTCTAACTTAACATCTCACTCTGGAATAGAGGAACTCTAACTTAACATCTCACTCTGGAATAGAGGAACTCTAACTTAACATCTCACTCTGGAATAGAGGAACTCGAACTTAACATCTCACTCTGGAATAGAGGAACTCTAACTTAACATCTCACTCTGGAATAGAGGAACTCTAACTTAACATCTCACTCTGGAATAGAGGAACTCTTACTTAACATCTCACGCTGGAATAGAGGAACTCTAACTTAACATCTCACTCTGGAATAGAGGAACTCTAACTTAACATCTCACTCTGGAATAGAGGAACTCTAACTTAACATCTCACTCTGGAATAGAGGAACTCTAACTTAACATCTCACTCTCGAATAGAGGAACTCAAACTTAACATCTCACTCTGGAATAGAGGAACTCTAACTTAACATCTCACTCTGGAATAGAGGAACTCTAACTTAACATCTCACTCTGGAATAGAGGAACTCTAACTTAACATCTCACTCTGGAATAGAGGAACTCAAACTTAACATCTCACTCTGGAATAGAGGAACTCTAACTTAACATCTCACTCTGGAATAGAGGAACTCTAACTTAACATCTCACTCTGGAATAGAGGAACTCTAACTTAACATCTCACTCTGGAATAGAGGAACTCTAACTTAACATCCCACTCTGGAATAGAGGAACTCTAACTTAACATCTCACTCTGGAATAGAGGAACTCTAACTTAACATCTCACTCTGGAATAGAGGAACTCTAACTTAACATCTCACTCTGGAATAGAGGAACTCTAACTTAACATCTCACTCTGGAATAGAGGAACTCTAACTTAACATCTCACTCTGGAATAGAGGAACTCTAACTTAACATCTCACTCTGGAATAGAGGAACTCAAACTTAACATATCACTCTGGAATAGAGGAACTCTAACTTAACATCTCACTCTGGAATAGAGGAACTCTAACTTAACATCTCACTCTGGAATAGAGGAACTCTAACTTAACATCTCACTCTGGAATAGAGGAACTCTAACTTAACATCCCACTCTGGAATAGAGGACCTCAAACTTAACATCTCACTCTGGAATAGAGGAACTCTAACTTAACATCTCACTCTGGAATAGAGGAACTCTAACTTAACATCTCACTCTGGAATAGAGGAACTCTAACTTAACATCTCACTCTGGAATAGAGGAACTCAAACTTAACATCTCACTCTGGAATAAAGGAACTCAAACTTAACATCTCACTCTGGAATAGAGGAACTCAAACTTAACATCTCACGCTGGAATAGAGGAACTCTAACTTAACATCTCACTCTGGAATAGAGGAACTCTAACTTAACATCTCACGCTGGAATAGAGGAACTCTAACTTAACATCTCACTCTGGAATAGAGGAACTCTAACTTAACATCTCACTCTGGAATAGAGGAACTCAAACTTAACATCTCACGCTGGAATAGAGGAGCTCTAACTTAACATCTCACTCTGGAATAGAGGAACTATAACTTAACATCTCACTCTGGAATAGAGGAACTCTAACTTAACATCTCACTCTGGAATAGAGGAACTCTAACTTAACATCTCACTCTGGAATAGAGGAAATCAAACTTAACATCTCACTCTGGAATAGAGGAACACTAACTTAACATCTCACTCTGGAATAGAGGAACTCTAACTTAACATCTCACTCTGGAATAGAGGAACTCTAACTTAACATCTCACGCTGGAATAGAGGAACTCTAACTTAACATCTCACTCTGGAATAGAGGAACTCTAACTTAACATCTCACTCTGGAATAGAGGAACTCAAACTTAACATCTCACTCTGGAATAGAGGAACTCTAACTTAACATCTCACTCTGGAATAGAGGAACTCTAACTTAACATCTCACTCTGGAATAGAGGAACTCTAACTTAACATCTCACTCTGGAATAGAGGAACTCTAACTTAACATCTCACTCTGGAATAGAGGAACTCTAACTTAACATCTCACTCTGGAATAGAGGAACTCTAACTTAACATCTCACTCTTGAATAGAGGAACTCTAACTTAACATCTCTCTCTGGAATAGAGGAACTCAAACTTAACATCTCACTCTGGAATAGAGGAACTCTAACTTAACATCTCACTCTGGAATAGAGGAACTCTAACTTAACATCTCACTCTGGAATAGAGGAACTCTAACTTAACATCTCACTCTGGAATAGAGGAACTCTAACTTAACATCTCACTCTGGAATAGAGGAACTCTAACTTAACATCTCACTCTGGAATAGAGGAACTCAAACTTAACATCTCACTCTGGAATAGAGGAACTCAAACTTAACATCTCACTCTGGAATAGAGGAACTCAAACTTAACATCTCACGCTGGAATAGAGGAACTCTAACTTAACATCTCACTCTGGAATAGAGGAACTCAAACTTAACATCTCACGCTGGAATAGAGGAACTCTAACTTAACATCTCACTCTGGAATAGAGGAACTCTAACTTAACATCTCACGCTGGAATAGAGGAACTCTAACTTAACATCTCACGCTGGAATAGAGGAACTCTAACTTAACATCTCACTCTGGAATAGAGGAACTCTAACTTAACATCTCACTCTGGAATAGAGGAACTCAAACTTAACATCTCACTCTGGAATAGAGGAACTCTAACTTAACATCTCACTCTGGAATGGAGGAACTCTAACTTAACATCTCACTCTGGAATAGAGGAACTCTAACTTAACATCTCACTCTGGAATAGAGGAACTCTAACTTAACATCTCACTCTCGAATAGAGGAACTCAAACTTAACATCTCACTCTGGAATAGAGGAACTCTAACTTAACATCTCACTCTGGAATAGAGGAACTCTAACTTAACATCTCACTCTGGAATAGAGGAACTCTAACTTAACATCTCACTCTGGAATAGAGGAACTCTAACTTAACATCTCACTCTGGAATAGAGGAACTCTAACTTAACATCTCACTCTGGAATAGAGGAACTCAAACTTAACATCTCACTCTGGAATAGAGGAACTCTAACTTAACATCTCACTCTGGAATAGAGGAACTCTAACTTAACATCTCACTCTGGAATAGAGGAACTCTAACTTAACATCTCACTCTGGAATAGAGGAACTCGAACTTAACATCTCACTCTGGAATAGAGGAACTCAAACTTAACATCTCACTCTGGAATAGAGGAACTCTAACTTAACATCTCACTCTGGAATAGAGGAACTCTAACTTAACATCTCACTCTGGAATAGAGGAACTCTAACTTAACATCTCACTCTGGAATAGAGGAACTCTAACTTAACATCTCACTCTGGAATAGAGGAACTCTAACTTAACATCTCACTCTGGAATAGAGGAACTCAAACTTAACATCTCACTCTGGAATAGAGGAACTCAAACTTAACATCTCACTCTGGAATAGAGGAACTCTAACTTAACATCTCACGCTGGAATAGAGGAACTCTAACTTAACATCTCACTCTGGAATAGAGGAACTCTAACTTAACATCTCACTCTGGAATAGAGGAACTCTAACTTAACATCTCACTCTGGAATAGAGGAACTCTAACTTAACATCTCACTCTGGAATAGAGGAACTCTAACTTAACATCTCACTCTGGAATAGAGGAACTCTAACTTAACATCTCACTCTGGAATAGAGGAACTCTAACTTAACATCTCACTCTGGAATAGAGGAGCTCTAACTTAACATCTCACTCTGGAATAGAGGAACTCTAACTTAACATCTCACTCTGGAATAGAGGAACTCTAACTTAACATCTCACTCTGGAATAGAGGAACTCAAACTTAACATCTCACTCTGGAATAGAGGAACTCTAACTTAACATCTCACTCTGGAATAGAGGAACTCTAACTTAACATCTCACTCTGGAATAGAGGAACTCTAACTTAACATCTCACTCTGGAATAGAGGAACTCTAACTTAACATCTCACTCTGGAATAGAGGAACTCTAACTTAACATCTCACTCTGGAATAGAGGAACTCTAACTTAACATCTCACTCTGGAATAGAGGAACTCAAACTTAACATCTCACTCTGGAATAGAGGAACTCTAACTTAACATCTCACTCTGGAATAGAGGAACTCTAACTTAACATCTCACTCTGGAATATAGGAACTCTAACTTAACATCTCACTCTGGAATAGAGGAACTCTAACTTAACATCTCACTCTGGAATAGAGGAACTCTAACTTAACATCTCACTCTGGAATAGAGGAACTCTAACTTAACATCTCACTCTGGAATAGAGGAACTCTAACTTAACATCTCACTCTGGAATAGAGGAACTCTAACTTAACATCTCACTCTGGAATAGAGGAACTCAAACTTAACATCTCACTCTGGAATAGAGGAACTCAAACTTAACATCTCACTCTGGAATAGAGGATATTAAATGAGACTGCCTGAATATTAGTATTTCCCGAGCGAGATCGAGGGATATACCGTTATTCAGGCACACGTGTTGTTAACATAGTATGACATAGACATGAATATAATATTCTGTTAATTACCGAAGTCATGAAATTAATGAAAACATGCCAAAATCCACTTTCAACCATAGGCTGGCGACCCGCCGTTGCTGCATTTTGAATGCACCGTCACAGACGAAGCGTGACGTCACCGTGACAAGTGATATTTGCCCTGGGGCATCATATGAAAAATTTGAACCCCGATATGATTGCCCTCGTAGGTAATAATTTATATACCTGCAGATTTATTGTCACCATTAGATGTACATGTTGTAAAATCAAACTCTACAACAATAAAGGCTTCTAGACCTATTGATACCTAACAGTGTGCTGAAGAAGATTTCTGCACGTCATGTGACAGCAGTACGGCTATTGTACACACTATTTTTCAGAGGTGTTACATAAATTAAATATTGGCATAAGATTAGTAAACAGCAGTGTCTTCCATGCATGAGTAATAATTCTTAAATCTAATTCTACGTAATCATTGACATTATTCTCAAGGTCACAGCAGAACTTTGAGTTTGTCGACATGTTAAGCTTGTCAGGGGAATTGATATCTCAAGAACTGTTCATTGGAGTCTCATCAGTATCTTACACCAAAGGTTCTTTTAGGGAAAATTCAGGGCCCAGCCGATTTTGCTGATCTTGACATTATTTTTCAAATTTGAAGCATCAAATTGCAGCAGGGGAGCATGTCACCTTAGTGACAACTGCTTGTTTATGTATAAATAACTGTAAACTATATGTATCTATAATTATATTCATTCTACTACAGGCCCTGCCGTACTTCGACTGACTGGACTACGTGTGACAACTGCTTGTTTATGTATAAATAACTGTAAACTATATGTATCTATAATTATATACATTCTACTACAGGCCCTGCCGTACTTTGACCGACTGGACTACGTGTGACAACTGCTTGTTTATGTATAAATAACTGTAAACTATATGTATCTATAATTATATACATTCTACTACAGGCCCTGCCGTACTTCGACCGACTGGACTACGTGTGACAACTGCTTGTTTATGTATAAATAACTGTAAACTATACGTATCTATAATTATATACATTCTACTACAGGCCCTGCCGTACTTCGACCGACTGGACTACGTGTGACAACTGCTTGTTTATGTATAAATAACTGTAAACTATACGTATCTATAATTATATACATTCTACTACAGGCCCTGCCGTACTTCGACCGACTGGACTACGTGTGACAACTGCTTGTTTATGTATAAATAACTGTAAACTATACGTATCTATAATTATATACATTCTTCTACAGGCCCTGCCGTACTTCGACCGACTGGACTACGTGTGACAACTGCTTGTTTATGTATAAATAACTGTAAACTATATGTATCTATAATTATATACATTCTACTACAGGCCCTGCCGTACTTCGACCGACTGGACTACGTGTGACAACTGCTTGTTTATGTATAAATAACTGTAAACTATATGTATCTATAATTATATACATTCTACTACAGGCCCTGCCGTACTTCGACCGACTGGACTACGTGTGACAACTGCTTGTTTATGTATAAATAACTGTAAACTATACGTATCTATAATTATATACATTCTACTACAGGCCCTGCCGTACTTCGACCGACTGGACTACGTGTGACAACTGCTTGTTTATGTATAAATAACTGTAAACTATACGTATCTATAATTATATACATTCTACTACAGGCCCTGCCGTACTTCGACCGACTGGACTACGTGTGACAACTGCTTGTTTATGTATAAATAACTGTAAACTATATGTATCTATAATTATATACATTCTACTACAGGCCCTGCCGTACTTCGACCGACTGGACTACGTGTGACAACTGCTTGTTTATGTATAAATAACTGTAAACTATACGTATCTATAATTATATACATTCTACTACAGGCCCTGCCGTACTTCGACCGACTGGACTACGTGTGACAACTGCTTGTTTATGTATATGTAACTGTAAACTATATGTATCTATAATTATATACATTCTACTACAGGCCCTGCCGTACTTTGACCGACTGGACTATGTGTCTATGATGTGTAACGAGCAGGCGTACTCACTAGCGGTGGAGAAGCTTCTCAACATCGAGGTTCCTGAGCGGGCGAAGTGGATCAGAAGTGAGTGAAGAAAAGGGAATGTTACACATCTCACAATATTTCTTTTAAAAGCTGGGATCTCGGGCATCGTTGTCAACTTTATCAGATGGAAACACAGACTACATTGGGGTATGATGCAAACACCAGTCGATTTTGGTGACCTTGACCATAATATGATATTTTCAAGTTCACCACGACACTTCGACCACTCTATTATCTGTTGTTAACGCAATATCTCAAGACCGGTTGGACATAATGTCTTAATATTGTCTGACAGCCTATTTTGGCGGATTAAGCAGACACCAGTCGATTTTGGTGACCTTTATCTTATTTTCAAGGTCACCACACTTTGACCACTTTTTGAAACTCTTGTTAACGCAATATCTCATGAACCAAAGCACTCAAAGTCTTGGTGTCAATCAATTTTGGTGACCTTGACCATGTCTTACTAAACTCAATGTTAACGGCGGGGGACATTGCCGTGTTAGTAGCAAACACTTGTTATGCATGTATACACATCTCTGTTGTCATGGTTACAGGACATGCCGCTGGGTCTGATGGACGATATCTACGAGTTTATCCAGAAGTTCCCCCAGAGACTGGACGAGGTGGACGATCTGCTGACCGAGAACCGCATCTGGAAGGCGAGAACCCTCGACATCGGAGTTATCTCTGCCGAGGATGCTCTCAACTACGGCTTCAGGTCGGTCTGACTGTGATAATTTAGGTGATAATGGTAGGTGATAATGGTAGGTGATAATGGTAGGTGATAATGATGGGTGGTAATGATGGGTGATAATGGTAGGTAGGTGATACTGATGGTTGTTAATGATGGGTGGTAAAGAGAGACGATAATGGAGGTTGATAGTGATTGATGCTTATGGCGAGGGAAATTAGTGAGTGGTATTAATGGTTTGTGAATATGATGAGTGATGATGGAAGGATGATAATGGTTGGTGATAATAATTGGTGGTAATAGTAGGTGATAATGATAGGCGATAATAATTGGTGGTAATAGTAGGTGATAATGATGGGCTATAATTGAAGATGATGATGATGGGTAATGATAAGAGGTAATAGGTATGGTGATAATGGTAGAGATAATGATTGATGACCAGTGTTGATATCTCGGTTTCCGTTGCCATGACAGCGGAGTAATGCTGCGAGGATCAGGCATCAAGTGGGACCTGAGGAAGACGCAGCCGTACGACCGGTACGACCAGGTGAACTTCGATATCCCCATCGGCCGCAAGGGAGACTGCTACGACAGGTATGCATACATATTTAATTGTATATAGAAGCAGAAGGTAAATGGTACAATCTAGCTTCTTGAAACGTGAAGTGCATGATCTCTATATGAGCATGTTGTGGGTAAGACCTATAGAGCTGTGGGTAGCACGTTCATCTTACAATCAAAAGGTCCAGGGTTGATATACCGATATTCATCTTTGTATCAAGTTGTCCAGGGTTGATATACCGATATTCATCTTTGTATCAAGTTGTCCAGGGTTGATATACCGATATTCATCTTTGTATCAAGTTGTCCAGGGTTGATATACCGATATTCATCTTTGTATCAAGTTGTCCAGGGTTGATATACCGATATTCATCTTTGTATCAAGTTGTCCAGGGTTGATATACCGATATTCATCTTTGTATCAAGTTGTCCAGGGTTCATATACCGATATTCATCTTTGTATCAAGTTGTCCAGGGTTCATATACAGATATTCATCTTTGTATCAAGTTGTCCAGGGTTCATATACCGATATTCATCTTTGTATCAAGTTGTCCAGGGTTCATATACCGATATTCATCTTTGTATCAAGTTGTCCAGGGTTCATATACCGATATTCATCTTTGTATCAAGTTGTCCAGGGTTCATATACCGATATTCATCTTTGTATCAAGTTGTCCAGGGTTCATATACCGATATTCATCTTTGTATCAAGTTGTCCAGGGTTCATATACCGATATTCATCTTTGTATCAAGTTGTCCAGGGTTCATATACCGATATTCATCTTTGTATCAAGATGTCCAGGGTTCATATACCGATATTCATCTTTGTATCTAGTTGTCCAGGGTTCATATACCGATATTCATCTTTGTATCAAGTTGTCCAGGGTTCATATACCGATATTCATCTTTGTATCAAGTTGTCCAGGGTTCATATACAGATATTCATCTTTGTATCAAGTTGTCCAGGGTTGATATACCGATATTCATCTTTGTATCAAGTTGTCCAGGGTTCATATACCGATATTCATCTTTGTATCAAGTTGTCCAGGGTTCATATACCGATATTCATCTTTGTATCAAGTTGTCCAGGGTTCATATACCGATATTCATCTTTGTATCAAGTTGTCCAGGGTTCATATACCGATATTCATCTTTGTATCAAGTTGTACAGGGTTCATATACCGATATTCATCTTTGTATCAAGTTGTCCAGGGTTCATATACCGATATTCATCTTTGTATCAAGTTGTCCAGGGTTCATATACAGATATTCATCTTTGTATCAAGTTGTCCAGGGTTCATATACCGATATTCATCTTTGTATCAAGTTGTCCAGGGTTCATATACCGATATTCATCTTTGTATCAAGTTGTCCAGGGTTCATATACAGATATTCATCTTTGTATCAAGTTGTCCAGGGTTGATATACAGATATTCATCTTTGTATCAAGTTGTCCAGGGTTCATATACCGATATTCATCTTTGTATCAAGTTGTCCAGGGTTCATATACCGATATTCATCTTTGTATCAAGTTGTCCAGGGTTCATATACCGATATTCATCTTTGTATCAAGTTGTCCAGGGTTCATATACAGATATTCATCTTTGTATCAAGTTGTCCAGGGTTCATATACCGATATTCATCTTTGTATCAAGTTGTCCAGGGTTCATATACCGATATTCATCTTTGTATCAAGTTGTCCAGGGTTCATATACCGATATTCATCTTTGTATCAAGTTGTCCAGGGTTCATATACCGATATTCATCTTTGTATCAAGTTGTCCAGGGTTCATATACCGATATTCATCTTTGTATCAAGTTGTCCAGGGTTCATATACCGATATTCATCTTTGTATCAAGTTGTCCAGGGTTCATATACCGATATTCATCTTTGTATCAAGTTGTCCAGGGTTCATATACCGATATTCATCTTTGTATCAAGTTGTCCAGGGTTCATATACCGATATTCATCTTTGTATCAAGTTGTCCAGGGTTCATATACAGATATTCATCTTTGTATCAAGTTGTCCAGGGTTCATATACCGATATTCATCTTTGTATCAAGTTGTCCAGGGTTCATATACCGATATTCATCTTTGTATCAAGTTGTCCAGGGTTCATATACCGATATTCATCTTTGTATCAAGTTGTCCAGGGTTCATATACCGATATTCATCTTTGTATCAAGTTGTCCAGGGTTCATATACCGATATTCATCTTTGTATCAAGTTGTCCAGGGTTCATATACCGATATTCATCTTTGTATCAAGTTGTCCAGGGTTCATATACCGATATTCATCTTTGCATCAAGTTGTCCAGGGTTCATATACCGATATTCATCTTTGTATCAAGTTGTCCAGGGTTCATATACCGATATTCATCTTTGTATCAAGTTGTCCAGGGTTCATATACCGATATTCATCTTTGTATCAAGTTGTCCAGGGTTCATATACCGATATTCATCTTTGTATCAAGTTGTCCAGGGTTGATATACCGATATTCATCTTTGTATCTAGTTGTCCAGGGTTCATATACCGATATTCATCTTTGTATCAAGTTGTCCAGGGTTCATATACCGATATTCATCTTTGTATCTAGTTGTCCAGGGTTCATATACCGATATTCATCTTTGTATCAAGTTGTCCAGGGTTCATATACCGATATTCATCTTTGTATCAAGTTGTCCAGGGTTCATATACCGATATTCATCTTTGTATCTAGTTGTCCAGGGTTCATATACCGATATTCATCTTTGTATCTAGTTGTCCAGGGTTCATATACCGATATTCATCTTTGTATCAAGTTGTCCAGGGTTCATATACAGATATTCATCTTTGTATCAAGTTGTCCAGGGTTCATATACCGATATTCATCTTTGTATCAAGTTGTCCAGGGTTCATATACCGATATTCATCTTTGTATCAAGTTGTCCAGGGTTCATATACCGATATTCATCTTTGTATCAAGTTGTCCAGGGTTCATATACCGATATTCATCTTTGTATCAAGTTGTCCAGGGTTGATATACCGATATTCATCTTTGTATCTAGTTGTCCAGGGTTCATATACCGATATTCATCTTTGTATCAAGTTGTCCAGGGTTCATATACCGATATTCATCTTTGTATCTAGTTGTCCAGGGTTCATATACCGATATTCATCTTTGTATCAAGTTGTCCAGGGTTCATATACCGATATTCATCTTTGTATCAAGTTGTCCAGGGTTCATATACCGATATTCATCTTTGTATCAAGTTGTCCAGGGTTCATATACCGATATTCATCTTTGTATCAAGTTGTCCAGGGTTCATATACCGATATTCATCTTTGTATCTAGTTGTCCAGGGTTCATATACCGATATTCATCTTTGTATCTAGTTGTCCAGGGTTCATATACCGATATTCATCTTTGTATCAAGTTGTCCAAGGTTCATATACCGATATTCATCTTTGTATCAAGTTGTCCATGGTTCATATACTGATATTCATCTTTGTATCTAGTTGTCCAGGGTTCATATACCGATATTCATCTTTGTATCAAGTTGTCCAGGGTTCATATACCGATATTCATCTTTGTATTAAGTTGTCCAGGGTTCATATACCGATATTCATCTTTGTATCAAGTTGTCCAGGGTTCATATACAGATATTCATCTTTGTATCAAGTTGTCCAGGGTTCATATACAGATATTCATCTTTGTATCAAGTTGTCCAGGGTTCATATACAGATATTCATCTTTGTATCAAGTTGTCCAGGGTTCATATACCGATATTCATCTTTGTATCAAGTTGTCCAGGGTTCATATACCGATATTCATCTTTGTATCTAGTTGTCCAGGGTTCATATACCGATATTCATCTTTGTATCTAGTTGTCCAGGGTTCATATACAGATGTTCATCTTTGTATCAAGTTGTCCAGGGTTCATATACCGATATTCATCTTTGTATCAAGTTGTCCAGGGTTCATATACCGATATTCATCTTTGTATCTAGTTGTCCAAGGTTCATATACCGATATTCATCTTTGTATCAAGTTGTCCAGGGTTCATATACCGATATTCATCTTTGTATCTAGTTGTCCAGGGTTCATATACCGATATTCATCTTTGTATCAAGTTGTCCAGGGTTCATATACCGATATTCATCTTTGTATCAAGATGTCCAGGGTTCATATACCGATATTCATCTTTGTATCTAGTTGTCCAGGGTTCATATACCGATATTCATCTTTGTATCAAGTTGTCCAGGGTACATATACCGATATTCATCTTTGTATCTAGTTGTCCAGGGTTCATATACCGATATTCATCTTTGTATCAAGTTGTCCAGGGTTCATATACCGATATTCATCTTTGTATCAAGTTGTCCAGGGTTCATATACCGATATTCATCTTTGTATCTAGTTGTCCAGGGTTCATATACCGATATTCATCTTTGTATCAAGTTGTCCAGGGTTCATATACAGATATTCATCTTTGTATCAAGTTGTCCAGGGTTGATATACCGATATTCATCTTTGTATCTAGTTGTCCAGGGTTCATATACCGATATTCATCTTTGTATCTAGTTGTCCAGGGTTCATATACCGATATTCATCTTTGTATCTAGTTGTCCAGGGTTCATATACCGACATTCATCTTTGTATCAAGTTGTCCAGGGTTCATATACCGATATTCATCTTTGTATCAAGTTGTCCAGGGTTCATATACCGATATTCATCTTTGTATCAAGTTGTCCAGGGTTCATATACCGATATTCATCTTTGTATCAAGTTGTCCAGGGTTGATATACCGATATTCATCTTTGTATCTAGTTGTCCAGGGTTGATATACCGATATTCATCTTTGTATCAAGTTGTCCAGGGTTCATATACAGATATTCATCTTTGTATCAAGTTGTCCAGGGTTCATATACCGATATTCATCTTTGTATCTAGTTGTCCAGGGTTCATATACCGATATTCATCTTTGTATCTAGTTGTCCAGGGTTCATATACCGATATTCATCTTTGTATCTAGTTGTCCAGGGTTCATATACAGATATTCATCTTTGTATCAAGTTGTCCAGGGTTCATATACCGATATTCATCTTTGTATCAAGTTGTCCAGGGTTCATATACCGATATTCATCTTTGTATCTAGTTGTCCAAGGTTCATATACCGATATTCATCTTTGTATCAAGTTGTCCAGGGTTCATATACCGATATTCATCTTTGTATCTAGTTGTCAAGGGTTCATATACCGATATTCATCTTTGTATCTAGTTGTCCAAGGTTCATATACCGATATTCATCTTTGTATCTAGTTGTCCAGGGTTCATATACCGATATTCATCTATGTATCTAGTTGTCCAGGGTTCATATACAGATATTCATCTTTGTATCAAGTTGTCCAGGGTTCATATACCGATATTCATCTTTGTATCAAGTTGTCCAGGGTTCATATACCGATATTCATCTTTGTATCTAGTTGTCCAAGGTTCATATACCGATATTCATCTTTGTATCAAGTTGTCCAGGGTTCATATACCGATATTCATCTTTGTATCTAGTTGTCCAAGGTTCATATACCGATATTCATCTTTGTATCAAGTTGTCCAAGGTTCATATACCGATATTCATCTGTGTATCTAGTTGTCCAGGGTTCATATACCGATATTCATCTTTGTATCTAGTTGTCCAGGGTTCATATACCGATATTCATCTTTGTATCAAGTTGTCCAGGGTTCATATACCGATATTCATCTTTGTATCAAGTTGTCCAGGGTTCATATACAGATATTCATCTTTGTATCAAGTTGTCCAGGGTTCATATACTGATATTCATCTTTGTATCAAGTTGTCCAGGGTTCATATACCGATATTCATCTTTGTATCTAGTTGTCCAGGGTTCATATACCGATATTCATCTTTGTATCAAGTTGTCCAGGGTTCATATACCGATATTCATCTTTGTATCAAGTTGTCCAGGGTTCATATACCGATATTCATCTTTGTATCAAGTTGTCCAGGGTTCATATACCGATATTCATCTTTGTATCAAGTTGTCCAGGGTTCATATACCGATATTCATCTTTGTATCAAGTTGTCCAGGGTTCATATACCGATATTCATCTTTGTATCTAGTTGTCCAGGGTTCATATACCGATATTCATCTTTGTATCAAGTTGTCCAGGGTTCATATACCGATATTCATCTTTGTATCTAGTTGTCCAGGGTTCATATACAGATATTCATCTTTGTATCAAGTTGTCCAGGGTTGATATACCGATATTCATCTTTATATCAAGTTGTCCAGGGTTCATATACCGATATTCATCTTTGTATCAAGTTGTCCAGGGTTCATATACCGATATTCATCTTTGTATCAAGTTGTCCAGGGTTCATATACCGATATTCATCTTTGTATCAAGTTGTCCAGGGTTGATATACCGATATTCATCTTTGTATCTAGTTGTCCAGGGTTCATATACCGATATTCATCTTTGTATCAAGTTGTCCAGGGTTCATATACCGATATTCATCTTTGTATCAAGTTGTCCAGGGTTCATATACCGATATTCATCTTTGTATCAAGTTGTCCAGGGTTCATATACCGATATTCATCTTTGTATCAAGTTGTCCAGGGTTCATATACAGATATTCATCTTTGTATCTAGTTGTCCAGGGTTCATATACCGATATTCATCTGTGTATCAAGTTGTCCAGGGTTCATATACCGATATTCATCTTTGTATCAAGTTGTCCAGGGTTCATATACCGATATTCATCTTTGTATCAAGTTGTCCAGGGTTCATATACCGATATTCATCTTTGTATCAAGTTGTCCAGGGTTCATATACCGATATTCATCTTTGTATCAAGTTGTCCAGGGTTCATATACCGATATTCATCTTTGTATCAAGTTGTCCAGGGTTCATATACCGATATTCATCTTTGTATCTAGTTGTCCAGGGTTCATATACAGATATTCATCTTTGTATCAAGTTGTCCAGGGTTGATATACCGATATTCATCTTTATATCAAGTTGTCCAGGGTTCATATACCGATATTCATCTTTGTATCAAGTTGTCCAGGGTTCATATACCGATATTCATCTTTGTATCAAGTTGTCCAGGGTTCATATACCGATATTCATCTTTGTATCAAGTTGTCCAGGGTTGATATACCGATATTCATCTTTGTATCTAGTTGTCCAGGGTTCATATACCGATATTCATCTTTGTATCAAGTTGTCCAGGGTTCATATACCGATATTCATCTTTGTATCAAGTTGTCCAGGGTTCATATACCGATATTCATCTTTGTATCAAGTTGTCCAGGGTTCATATACCGATATTCATCTTTGTATCAAGTTGTCCAGGGTTCATATACAGATATTCATCTTTGTATCTAGTTGTCCAGGGTTCATATACCGATATTCATCTGTGTATCAAGTTGTCCAGGGTTCATATACCGATATTCATCTTTGTATCAAGTTGTCCAGGGTTCATATACCGATATTCATCTTTGTATCAAGTTGTCCAGGGTTCATATACCGATATTCATCTTTGTATCAAGTTGTCCAGGGTTCATATACCGATATTCATCTTTGTATCAAGTTGTCCAGGGTTCATATACCGATATTCATCTTTGTATCAAGTTGTCCAGGGTTCATATACAGATATTCATCTTTGTATCTAGTTGTCCAGGGTTCATATACCGATATTCATCTGTGTATCAAGTTGTCCAGGGTTCATATACCGATATTCATCTTTGTATCAAGTTGTCCAGGGTTCATATACCGATATTCATCTTTGTATCTAGTTGTCCAGGGTTCATATACCGATATTCATCTTTGTATCTAGTTGTCCAGGGTTCATATACAGACATTCATCTTTGTATCAAGTTGTCCAGGGTTCATATACCGATATTCATCTTTGTATCAAGTTGTCCAGGGTTCATATACCGATATTCATCTTTGTATCAAGTTGTCCAGGGTTCATATACCGATATTCATCTTTGTATCAAGTTGTCCAGGGTTCATATACCGATATTCATCTTTGTATCTAGTTGTCCAGGGTTCATATACATATATTCATCTTTGTATCAAGTTGTCCAGGGTTCATATACCGATATTCATCTTTGTATCTAGTTGTCCAGGGTTCATATACCGATATTCATCTTTGTATCAAGTTGTCCAGGGTTCATATACCGATATTCATCTTTGTATCAAGTTGTCCAGGGTTCATATACCGATATTCATCTTTGTATCTAGTTGTCCAGGGTTCATATACAGACATTCATCTTTGTATCAAGTTGTCCAGGGTTGATATACCGATATTCATCTTTGTATCAAGTTGTCCAGGGTTCATATACCGATATTCATCTTTGTATCTAGTTGTCCAGGGTTCATATACAGATATTCATCTTTGTATCAAGTTGTCCAGGGTTCATATACCGATATTCATCTTTGTATCAAGTTGTCCAGGGTTCATATACCGATATTCATCTTTGTATCTAGTTGTCCAGGGTTCATATACCGATATTCATCTTTGTATCTAGTTGTCCAGGGTTCATATACCGATATTCATCTTTGTATCAAGTTGTCCAGGGTTCATATACCGATATTCATCTTTGTATCAAGTTGTCCAGGGTTCATATACCGATATTCATCTTTGTATCAAGTTGTCCAGGGTTCATATACCGATATTCATCTTTGTATCTAGTTGTCCAAGGTTCATATACCGATATTCATCTTTGTATCAAGTTGTCCAGGGTTCATATACCGATATTCATCTTTGTATCAAGTTGTCCAGGGTTCATATACCGATATTCATCTTTGTATCAAGTTGTCCAGGGTTCATATACAGATATTCATCTTTGTATCTAGTTGTCCAGGGTTCATATACCGATATTCATCTTTGTATCAAGTTGTCCAGGGTTCATATACCGATATTCATCTTTGTATCAAGTTGTCCAGGGTTGATATACCGATATTCATCTTTGTATCTAGTTGTCCAGGGTTCATATACCGATATTCATCTTTGTATCAAGTTGTCCAGGGTTCATATACCGATATTCATCTTTGTATCAAGTTGTCCAGGGTTCATATACCGATATTCATCTTTGTATCTAGTTGTCCAGGGTTCATATACATATATTCATCTTTGAACTAGTTGTCCAGGGTTCATATACCGATATTCATCTTTGTATCAAGTTGTCCAGGGTTCATATACCGATATTCATCTTTGTATCTAGTTGTCCAGGGTTCATATACCGATATTCATCTTTGTATCTAGTTGTCCAGGGTTCATATACAGATATTCATCTTTGTATCAAGTTGTCCAGGGTTGATATACCGATATTCATCTTTGTATCAAGTTGTCCAGGGTTGATGTACCGATATTCATCTTTGTATCTAGTTGTCCAGGGTTCATATACCGATATTCATCTTTGTATCAAGTTGTCCAGGGTTCATATACCGATATTCATCTTTGTATCAAGTTGTCCAGGGTTCATATACCGATATT
The DNA here is from genome assembly GCA_936450465.1 of Gibbula magus. Taxonomy (NCBI): domain Eukaryota; kingdom Metazoa; phylum Mollusca; class Gastropoda; order Trochida; family Trochidae; genus Gibbula; species Gibbula magus. The sequence continues at coordinate 28,746 of CAKZFU010000035.1, forward strand.
CATCTTTGTATCTAGTTGTCCAGGGTTCATATACAGATATTCATCTTTGAACTAGTTGTCCAGGGTTCATATACCGATATTCATCTTTGTATCAAGTTGTCCAGGGTTCATATACCGATATTCATCTTTGTATCTAGTTGTCCAGGGTTCATATACCGATATTCATCTTTGTATCTAGTTGTCCAGGGTTCATATACAGATATTCATCTTTGAACTAGTTGTCCAGGGTTCATATACCGATATTCATCTTTGTATCAAGTTGTCCAGGGTTCATATACCGATATTCATCTTTGTATCAAGTTGTCCAGGGTTCATATACCGATATTCATCTTTGTATCAAGTTGTCCAGGGTTCATATACCGATATTCATCTTTGTATCTTGTTGTCCAGGGTTCATATACCGATATTCATCTTTGTATCTAGTTGTCCAGGGTTCATATACCGATATTCATCTTTGTATCTTGTTGTCCAGGGTTCATATACCGATATTCATCTTTGTATCTAGTTGTCCAGGGTTCATATACCGATATTCATCTTTGTATCAAGTTGTCCAGGGTTCATATACCGATATTCATCTTTGTATCAAGTTGTCCAGGGTTCATATACCGATATTCATCTTTGTATCAAGTTGTCCAGGGTTCATATACAGATATTCATCTTTGTATCTAGTTGTCCAGGGTTCATATACCGATATTCATCTTTGTATCTAGTTGTCCAGGGTTCATATACCGATATTCATCTTTGTATCTAGTTGTCCAGGGTTCATATACCGATATTCATCTTTGTATCAAGTTGTCCAGGGTTCATATACCGATATTCATCTTTGTATCAAGTTGTCCAGGGTTCATACTGTTTCAGTACCAACCATGCTTCGTTAGTTCCAAACAATAATTGCAATGTTAGCAAGTTTCACCACAATGCATAGCCACCATGGCATTGAGGGCAAAAATACTAACAACTGTGATACAAGTGAAATAATCTTGAAAGCGGCAACCCCAGCTCACCCCAACCTCACCTCAAATGCCTGTTAAATTTGGTGCAGATATGAGGGAACTAGTCAGGAAGTTGTGTGTAATGTTAGTGCGACAATGTTGTAGATGTTAGTGCAAGAATGTTGCAGATGATAGTGCAACACTGTTGCAGATGTGAGTGTAACAATGTTGCAGATGGTAGTGTAACAATGTTGCAGATGGTAGTGTAACAATGTTGCAGATGTTAGTGCAACACTGTTGCAGATGTGAGTGTAACAATGTTGCAGATGGTAGTGTAACAAAGTTGCAGATGTTAGTGCGACAGTCGGTCTACATCATAGAGCAGTGTCTCAACAAGATGCCGCCAGGAGAGGTGCGAGTAGACGACCAGAAGGTGGCGCCACCTAAACGGGCGGAAATGAAGGTAGGACATGATGGAACAATGAAGATAGGTAAAGATTTCAGTCATCCGGAGTCTTTAGAGATATCAGTTAGAGTCTCTGCTCACTGTTGAACGGCTTCTCTGTCATGGTTAGGGTGAGTTAAGGTTAGAATATCAGTCCAGAGCTAAAGTTGGGGTGAGTTAAGGCTAATATCAGTCCAGAGCTAATGTTGGGGTGAGTCGAGGCTAGATTATCAGTCCAGAGCTAAAGTTGGGGTGAGTCGAGGCTAGAATATCAGTCCAGAGCTAAAGTTAGGGTGAGTTAAGGCTAGAATATCAGTCAAGAGATAAAGTTAGGGTGAGTTAAGGCTAGAATATCAGTCCAGAGATAAAGTTAGGGTGAGTTAGGGCTAGAATATCAGTCCAGTGCTCATGTTAGGGTGAGTTAGGGCTAGAATATCAGTCCAGTGCTCATGTTAGGGTGAGTTAAGGCTAGAATATCAGTCCAGAGCTAAAGTTAGGCTGAGTTAAGGCCAGAAAAGCACTCATAAAATTATCCCCATAATATTATTATGTTAATGTTGCTGTAAACGCAAGTATTGATGTTAGCAGTGATTGGAAAGTAAATTATATAAGATATAAATTATTGAAGACCTGTCTTTCGTGTATTGTAGGAGTCCATGGAGTCCCTCATCCACCACTTCAAACTGTACTCGGAGGGTTACCAGGTGCCCCCCGGCTCCACCTACACCGCTATAGAGGCCCCCAAGGTTAGTACCAGGTGCCCCCCGGCTCCACCTACACCGCTATAGAGGCCCCCAAGGTTAGTACCAGTTACCCCCTGGCTCCACCTATACCGATATAGAGGCCCCCAAGGTTAGTACCAGGTGCCCCCCGGCTCCACCTACACAGCTATAGAGGCCCCCAAGGTTAGTACCAGGTGCCCCCGGCTCCACCTACACCGCTACAGAGGCCCTCAAGGTTAGTACCAGTTACCCCCTGGCTCCACCTATACCGATATAGAGGCCAGGTGCCCCAAGCTCCACCTACATCACTATAGAGGCCCCAAAGGTTAGTACCAGGTGCCCCCTGGCTCCACCTACACCGCTACAGAGGCCCTCAAGGTTAGTACCAGGTGCCCCCCGGCTCCAACTACACCGCTACAGAGGCCCTCAAGGTTAGTACCAGTTACCCCCTGGCTCCACCTATACCGATATAGAGGCCAGGTGCCCCAAGCTCCACCTACATCACTATAGAGGCCCCCAAGGTTAATACCATGTGCCTCCCGTCTCCACCTACACCGCTATAGAGGCCCTCAAGGTTAGTACCTGGTGCCCCCCGGCTCCACCTACACCGCTACAGAGGCCCCCAAGGTTAGTACCAGGTGCCCCCCAGCTCCACCTTCACCGCTATAGAGGCCCCCAAGGTTAATACCAGGTGCCTCCCGGCTCCACCTACACAGCTATAGAGGCCCTCAAGGTTAGTACCAGTTGCCCCCTGGCTCGACCTACACCGCTATAGAGGCCCTCAAGGTTAGTACCAGTTGCCCCCTGGCTACACCTACACCCCTATAGAGGCCCCCAAGGTTAGTACCAGTTGCCCCCTGGCTCCACCTACACCGCTATAGAGGCCAGGTGCCACACCGCTATAGAGGCCCCAGAGAGACAGGTAGTTCATCAAACTTACATTGTATACCAACCTGTCAACACTAACTCAGCTCTGTTCTCTCCACAGGGAGAGTTTGGAGTGTACCTGGTGTCTGACGGAACCAACCGACCCTACCGGTGCAAGATCAAGGCTCCAGGCTTCGCACATCTGGTCAGTATTGTCTCATCTCATCCACATCTGGTCGGTATTGTCTCATCTCCATGTACATGCATGAATAGAAAAGTGGATGCGACAACTCGATCCGAGTGTTAATTCAAACAAAGGCGTTCATCTGTCCATCCATCTGTAAACTTTTTGCTTTTTCGACGTCAACTCCAGAACCAATTACTCTAGAAAATTTTATGTGCATACTCCTTGGCTAATGGGGATTTTAAATTGTAGATTTGGTGACCCTGTGACCCCAAATAGGGTCCCTGTGGTCACGACCTTAGAAAACCTATTTTCATCTTCTTCTCCAGTACCAAAAGGTCTAGAGAGCTGAAATGTTGTGTGCAGACGTCTTGACAAATTGGAATTCTTAATTGTAGATTTTGTGTCTCTTTTGACTCCAAATAAGGTCACAGCGGTCACTACCTAAAAAAGCTATTTTCATGTTTTTCTCAAGTACTTCAAATTTGTTATACCTGTGATAAATTCTCCTAGAAAATGCACATTCTGAAATTAATTTAGTTCATTGTTTAAAGTCAATGACTCTTTTTTTCTATATAGATCTTCTTGTCAGTGTTGAAATGGAACAGCCCCTGAGTACCTTTGTGATTCTCTATATACTCTGCCATCAGGCAAACAGCCCCTGAGTACCTTTGTGATTCTCTATATACTCTGCCATCAGGCAAACAGCCCCTGAGTACCTTTGTGATTCTCTATATACTCTGCCATCAGGCAAACAGCCCCTGAGTACCTTTGTGATTCTCTATATACTCTGCCATCAGGCAAACAGCCCCTGAGTACCTTTGTGATTCTCTATATACTCTGCCATCAGGCAAACAGCCCCTGAGTACCTTTGTGATTCTCTATATACTCTGCCATCAGGCAAACAGTCCCTGAGTACCTTTGTGATTCTCTATATACTCTGCCATCAGGCAAACAGCCCCTGAGTACCTTTGTGATTCTCTATATACTCTGCCATCAGGCAAACAGCCCCTGAGTACCTTTGTGATTCTCTATGTACTCTGCCATCAAGCAAACAGCCCCTGAGTACATTTGTGATTCTCTATGTACTCTGCCATCAGGCAAACAGCCCCTGAGTACCTTTGTGATTCTCTATATACTCTGCCATCAGGCAAACAGCCCCTGAGTACCTTTGTGATTCTTTATATACTCTGCCATCAGGCAAACAGCCCCTGAGTACCTTTGTGATTCTCTATGTACTCTGCCATCAGGCAAACAGCCCCTGAGTACCTTTGTGATTCTCTATGTACTCTGCCATCAGGCAAACAGCCCCTGAGTACCTTTGTGATTCTCTATATACTCTGCCATCAGGCAAACAGCCCCTGAGTACCTTTGTGATTCTCTATATACTCTGCCATCAGGCAAACAGCCCCTGGGTACCTTTCTGATTCTCTATATACTCTGCCATCAGGCAAACAGCCCCTGAGTACCTTTGTGATTCTCTATGTACTCTGCCATCAGGCAAACAGCCCCTGAGTACCTTTGTGATTCTCTATGTACTCTGCCATCAGGCAAACAGCCCCTGAGTACCTTTGTGATTCTCTATATACTCTGCCATCAGGCAAACAGCCCCTGAGTACCTTTGTGATTCTATATATACTCTGCCATCAGGCAAACAGCCCCTGAGTACCTTTGTGATTCTCTATGTACTCTGCCATTAGGCAAACAGCCCCTGAGTACCTTTGTGATTCTCTATGTACTCTGCCATCAGGCAAACAGCCCCTGAGTACCTTTGTGATTCTCTATATACTCTGCCATCAGGCAAACAGCCCCTGAGTACCTTTGTGATTCTCTATGTACTCTGCCATCAGGCAAACAGCCCCTGAGTACCTTTGTGGTTCTCTATGTACTCTGCCATCAGGCAAACAGCCCCTGAGTACATTTGTGGTTCTCTATGTACTCTGCCATCAGGCAAACAACCCCTGAGTACCTTTGTGATTCTCTATGTACTCTGCCATCAGGCAAACAGCCCCTGAGTACCTTTGTGATTCTCTATATACTCTGCCATCAGGCAAACAGCCCCTGAGTACCTTTGTGATTCTCTATGTACTCTGCCATCAAGCAAACAGCCCCTGAGTACATTTGTGATTCTCTATATACTCTGCCATCAAGCAAACAGCCCCTGAGTACATTTGTGATTTTCTATGTACTCTGCCATCAGGCAAACAGCCCCTGAGTACCTATGTGATTCTCTATGTACTCTGCCATCAGGCAAACAGCCCCTGAGTACCTTTGTGTTTCTCTATGTACTCTGCCATCAGGCAAACAGCCCCTGAGTACCTTTGTGATTCTCTATGTACTCTGCTATCAAGCAAACAGCCCCTGAGTACATTTGTGATTCTCTATATACTCTGCCATCAAGCAAACAGCCCCTGAGTACATTTGTGATTCTCTATGTACTCTGCCATCAGGCAAACAGCCCCTGAGTACCTTTGTGATTCTCTATGTACTCTGCTATCAGGCAAACAGCCCCTGAGTACCTTTGTGATTCTCTATATACTCTGCCATCAGGCAAACAGCCCCTGAGTACCTTTGTGATTCTCTATATACTCTGCCATCAGGCAAACAGCCCCTGAGTACCTTTGTGATTCTCTATATACTCTGCCATCAGGCAAACAGTCCCTGAGTACCTTTGTGATTCTCTATATACTCTGCCATCAGGCAAACAGCCCCTGAGTACCTTTGTGATTCTCTATATACTCTGCCATCAGGCAAACAGCCCCTGAGTACCTTTGTGATTCTCTATGTACTCTGCCATCAAGCAAACAGCCCCTGAGTACATTTGTGATTCTCTATGTACTCTGCCATCAGGCAAACAGCCCCTGAGTACCTTTGTGATTCTCTATATACTCTGCCATCAGGCAAACAGCCCCTGAGTACCTTTGTGATTCTCTATATACTCTGCCATCAGGCAAACAGCCCCTGAGTACCTTTGTGATTCTCTATATACTCTGCCATCAGGCAAACAGCCCCTGAGTACCTTTGTGATTCTCTATGTACTCTGCCATCAGGCAAACAGCCCCTGAGTACCTTTGTGATTCTCTATATACTCTGCCATCAGGCAAACAGCCCCTGAGTACCTTTGTGATTCTCTATATACTCTGCCATCAGGCAAACAGCCCCTGGGTACCTTTCTGATTCTCTATATACTCTGCCATCAGGCAAACAGCCCCTGAGTACCTTTGTGATTCTCTATGTACTCTGCCATCAGGCAAACAGCCCCTGAGTACCTTTGTGATTCTCTATGTACTCTGCCATCAGGCAAACAGCCCCTGAGTACCTTTGTGATTCTCTATATACTCTGCCATCAGGCAAACAGCCCCTGAGTACCTTTGTGATTCTATATATACTCTGCCATCAGGCAAACAGCCCCTGAGTACCTTTGTGATTCTCTATGTACTCTGCCATTAGGCAAACAGCCCCTGAGTACCTTTGTGATTCTCTATGTACTCTGCCATCAGGCAAACAGCCCCTGAGTACCTTTGTGATTCTCTATATACTCTGCCATCAGGCAAACAGCCCCTGAGTACCTTTGTGATTCTCTATGTACTCTGCCATCAGGCAAACAGCCCCTGAGTACCTTTGTGGTTCTCTATGTACTCTGCCATCAGGCAAACAGCCCCTGAGTACATTTGTGGTTCTCTATGTACTCTGCCATCAGGCAAACAACCCCTGAGTACCTTTGTGATTCTCTATGTACTCTGCCATCAGGCAAACAGCCCCTGAGTACCTTTGTGATTCTCTATATACTCTGCCATCAGGCAAACAGCCCCTGAGTACCTTTGTGATTCTCTATGTACTCTGCCATCAAGCAAACAGCCCCTGAGTACATTTGTGATTCTCTATATACTCTGCCATCAGGCAAACAGCCCCTGAGTACCTTTGTGATTCTCTATGTACTCTGCCATCAAGCAAACAGCCCCTGAGTACATTTGTGATTTTCTATGTACTCTGCCATCAGGCAAACAGCCCCTGAGTACCTATGTGATTCTCTATGTACTCTGCCATCAGGCAAACAGCCCCTGAGTACCTTTGTGTTTCTCTATGTACTCTGCCATCAGGCAAACAGCCCCTGAGTACCTTTGTGATTCTCTATGTACTCTGCTATCAAGCAAACAGCCCCTGAGTACATTTGTGATTCTCTATATACTCTGCCATCAAGCAAACAGCCCCTGAGTACATTTGTGATTCTCTATGTACTCTGCCATCAGGCAAACAGCCCCTGAGTACCTTTGTGATTCTCTATGTACTCTGCTATCAGGCAAACAGCCCCTGAGTACATTTGTGATTCTCTATGTACTCTGCCATCAGGCAAACAGCCCCTGAGTACCTTTGTGATTCTCTATATACTCTGCCATCAGGCAATCTCCTAAATGGAAGCTTGAGGTTTTAGGGCAATATTCATTCAAATATTTTGCCAGTATTCTTTGGAGTGATTTGCCTATTGACATGCAAACTTGCCATCTTTGTTAGATATATTCTGTTACAGTGTTTTGAGCGTATGACCGTTAAAAACTAGATGTATACTAATACATCTACCTCTTCTGTAAAACGAGTGTTAAGTTAAGTTGCCAAATGTCGAGGTTTCACTGTCACTGTAATGTGTTGAATGATTGATTGATTGGACATAAAGATAATTAGATATATATTTAAACATCAACCTGTTCTTATAAACTTGAGTGTATAGTTAAGTTTAATTGCCAAATCTCACGGTAATGTTGAGGTCAGGTATGATGTGTTGGTTCATTGGTTGATAAGTTCATTGATTGATCGGTGGTTGATTGATTGGTTGATAAGTTGATTGATTGGTTGGTTGGTTGGTTGCTGATTGATTGGTTGATAAGTTGATTGATTGATTGGTTGGTGGTTGATTAATTGATTGGTTGGTTGGTTGGTTAATTGATTGGTTGATAAGTTGATTGATTGATTGGTTGGTTGGTGGTTGATTAATTGATTGGTTGGTTGGTTGACAGGCTGGACTGGACAAGATGTCACGGAAACACATGCTGGCTGACGTCGTGGCAATCATAGGTGAGTTGAAAGAGCTGAGGTGACTGCTTCATATCCAGGGCTGAGGTGACCTAGGGCCTAGATTTTCAAAGCTCTCTTAGCACTAAGGTAGTCGTAAGCCAATATTAATGTATGGTACTTACGACTGTCTTAGCCCTAAGAGAGCTTCTAAAATCTAGGGCCAGGGTAATACAGGCAGTCCCATCAGAGGTGAAGTTTTGTAGGGAGGTACCTTGCACCCCCATGAATTGATGTCAGCAAGGCCTTTCCTTGTGCAAATCATTACCGTTTGTAGGGAGGTACCTTGCACCCCATGAATTGATGTCAGCAAGGCCTTTCCTTGTTTGTGCAAATCATTACCGTTTGTAGGGAGGTACCTTGCACCCCATGAATTGATGTCAGCAAGGCCATTCCTTGTGCATATCATTACCGTTTCGTCAAAAATATAGAGCCCGCCTGTCTCAATTGCATTTAAAATTTTACTTTAGAAAATAAAATAAAGTGTCAAAATTTGTCTTAAGACATGAGATTATTATCTGCCTTGATTTGATCAAAACAAGTCGTTAACCGAGCCGAGATTTTCATGTACTGTTGTGAAAGAATTTTTCTCACAAGGGACAGGTAGTATTTAATGTTACTGATCCTTGTCTAAATTTACCGGTCTATTAGCGTTGTTTGCTGCTTAATGGGCACACTGTCATGTCTTTATTATTTCATTTTTAGCTCATCAGGCCTGAAAGGCCCGATGGGCTTATGGCATGGCATGGCGTCCGTCGTCCGTCCATCCGTCCGTAAACTTTTCGCTTTTTCGACTTCTTCTCCAGAACCAATAACTCCACAGAGCTGAAATTTTATGTGCAGACTCCTTGGCCAATGGGGATTCTCAATTGTAGATTTCGTGACCCCATGACCCCAAATGGGGTCACAGGGTCACATCCTTAAAAACCTATTTTCATCTTCTTCTCCAGTTCCAAAAGGTCTAGAGAGCTGAAAAATTGTGTGCAGACTCCTTGGCCAATTGGGATTCTAAATTGTAGATTTCGTCACCCCATGACCCCAAATGGGGTCACAGGGGTCACATCCTTAAAAAACCTATTTTCATATTCTTCTCCAGTTCCAAAATGTCTAAAGAGCTGAAAAGTTGTGTGCAGACTCCTTGGCCAATGGGGATACTAAATTGTAGATTTCGTGACCCCATGAGAACAAAGCTTGTCTTCTACATGATGTATTTCCTAACTTGTTGCATGTCTCTCTGTACAGGAACCTTGGATATTGTGTTTGGAGAAGTGGATCGATGAGAAGTGGATCGATGAGGAGTGGATTGGTGAGGAGTTGATCGACGAGGACTGGAGGAGCTACTGTACATAGAGGACAAGTTACCAACCAACAGAACACATGGACAGTGTCTTCACGCTCTCGTCAGTTATGGTTGCATTGTCTGACAGGGTGGTTTGACAACTGATGCTCTAACAACTTCTAATGTGAAATGACAATTGAAATCTGACGTGCTTTGATGTTTGTGGGCAGATGAACTTTTCCCCTGATTTCATCACTTCTGTAGCAAACTGAGTTGGATTTCAAACAAAATATTATTAAAGCTTGTTTGTTCCAGTTGTCTATTTTCATATGTTAAGTTATCAGTGAAACTGATCGAAGTATTCTAACTGAAGTAGGTAAAGATCGGTGAAACTGATCAAAGTGTTTAGTCTAGAGTTGGTAAAGATCTATCAAACTGATCGAAGTGCTCAAAATCACTCGAATGGCTATTTCCGATGTCGTCTAACTTTCTTAGTTTTGACTCTAGATTCACTCTTAAAGGGGAAAGCAAATTTGGCCAAAAAACAATAAAGTAATATTCTCAGCCAGAGATATAAACTCTTAGACAGCAAGCCTGGTGCATTGTCAACTATCTGGCCTGCTCTTTGGTGAGCATACCTCTGTTTGATGGCATCTCTGAACTTGCCCAGAAGGGTTGCAGTAGTTAGCTTGGTGATGACCCGACCCTTCACAGTTTGGTGGCATCTCTGAACTTGCCAAGAAGGGTTGCAGTAGTAAGCTTGGTGATGGCCCGACCCTTCACAGTTTGATGGCATCTCTGAACTTGCCAAGAAGGGTTGCAGTAGTAAGCTTGGTGATGGCCCGACCCTTCACAGTTTGATGGCATATCTGAACTTGCCCAGAAGGGTTGCAGTAGTAAGCTTGGTGATGGCCCGACCCTTCACAGTTTGGTGGCATCTCTGAACTTGCCAAGAAGGGTTGCAGTAGTAAGCTTGGTGATGGCCCGACCCTTCACAGTTTGATGGCATCTCTGAACTTGCCCAGAAGGGTTGCAGTAGTAAGCTTGGTGATGGCCCGACCCTTCAGAGTTTAATGGCATCTCTGAACTTGCCCAGAAGGGTTGCAGTAGTAAGCTTGGTGATGGCCCGACCCCTTCACAAGATAGTCAAATCCAGAAACATACACCATTACCCTCCCTGCAGACTTCTGCACCATGGCCATTTCTGAGGAGATTACGTGGCATGTCTCCACCTGAAAGGCCAGATGTGCTTATGGCATCTGCCATTGTCCAGCCGATGCTCGCAGGTTCACCACAAAGCATAGCCACATAATACCAGCAGCCGCGATATAAGTGAAATACTCTTGAAAGCGGCGTTAAACCCCAACTCACCTCACTCATCTGCCTGCCGTCCATTGTCTGGCGTCCGTAACCTTTTCACATTTTTTACTTCTTTTCCAGAACCGCTTTGCCTCCAAAGCTAAACTTTTATGGGGAGGTACCTAGCACCTAGAGGATCAATGTTTGTTCATTTCGACCCTCGCCCTCAATTTTAAAGAAAAAAAGCATTTGATCTTCAAATTCGTCATAATTTCCTTTTAGCTTGTATTGCTATTGTGTATCTTTTGAAAAAAGTTCCAAGTCTCCATGTGGATTTAAAAATTTTTCACCATGTTAAAAATGGTCTTCCAAAACACTAACGTGTAGTCCTGAAAAAATCATGCAATTGTGAGTGAAAAGTTTTGAAAAATTTACCTTTAAAGGGGGTTAAAAGGTGACAAAAATCAATATGGCAACTAAACCATATGACCTACGAATTCGTCATCATTTTCATTTTTATTCGCATTGTCATTGCGCATCTTTTAAAAATGGTTTGAAGTCAATTTGAAATGTTTTCCCCATGTTAAAAATTGACATTTAGATTCAAACTGGACCCTAAATGCCTGGACCGTTTGGGCCCAAAAGTTTCGCAGTTCTATTCCACATTAAAGGAACTCTAGTAGAAGGGGTGTCATCCCAAATTGACCGCCGCCGATGAGACAGTTACGTAATTGATATACGGGTAACAAGGTCACGCGAGTCGGACTGGATGCAGACCCATCGATGCGGGCGTGGTTTTGACAGGGGATTTCGGTATGGAGAACAAGTTCGTTTGAGTCAATGTCGGAATTATCGTAGAATATTAAACCATGTATTCGAAGAAGAGTTTTGATGGAGTTACGCTGAGCAGTATATTTGTTTGTATGTATTAATAAATACAGTCATCTGGTAGGTAGTATTTCATATTTATTACCTACGGGGGCAATCATATCAGGGTTCATATTTTTCATACGATGCCCTAGGGCAACATATCACTTTGTCATGGTGACGTGACGTCATAAACAATGCTATGACGTCACGTTTCGTCTATGACGTTGTTTTCTAAATGGCGACGGCGGGTCGCCAGCCTATGGTTGAAATTGGATTTTAGCGTGTTTTCATTAATTTCACGACTTCGGTAATAAACAGAATATTATATTCGTGTCTATGCCATACTATGTTTACGACACTCGTGCCTGAATATCGGTATATCCCTCGCTCTCGCTCGGGAAATACTAATATCCAGGCACTCGTGTCGTAAACATAGTATGACATGGACTCTCATATAATATCCTCTATACACTGAACCATTGATTGTTTAAAGATTCCTATAATACCCTTATATCTCTGGAGATAATTACTACAATAAGAAAACTGTTTTGGTACAGGTAAATATATTTGACTAACCAGCAATGATTGGAATGGTTAGGTCCCGCGGACAAGACCTTTTGGGGATTGTAACAACACACAGGTCGGAACAGAACAGAACAGACATTTTATTCTCAAAAATCACACATAGTGACACACAGAACACACAGCATTTACAAAGTATTAAAACATTGTACAGAGTCCAATTTTAACAAATTTGTCATCTTTTGAGTTAAGCGATGAATAATCCCATTTCATTAAATAAACAAATGTTTCAATATTGGGATGTTGATACAAATAATGGAGATATTGGTTCCGACATTTAGCACAAACAAATGATGTTCAACATTGGGTGGTTCTAGTACACCAATGCTTTCAGGACCAACGTCCTGTTTCAATGGGGAGTCTGTGCTTTGCTGTTCTAAATTTAGTCAACCAGCGTCTATAATAGTAAGGTAATTTTAATAGATAAGGTTCTAGAACTATTGATTTCTTATACATTATGTAATAATAACCTTTCGACGAGTCGACAGCCGACCGCCACCATAACTGTTTAAATTGATCAATGAGAATAGCTTGTACATTATTTTTAAGCCAATGCAAACACTTGACAGTAATGGAAAATTAAAATCAGCATTTGAAGAATATAGATTGTACATGATATTATAGCAAATGCTTAGTTTACCATTACAACATAATAGTTTAATAGAAATAATTCTAACTTTTGCGGATATACTGATAGGGTATCTACCTAGTTCACCGTAAATCATAAAATCTGGAGTTAATAGCTATATTTACAAAAAATTAAGATGGACACGATTGATGATGGAAACATTTTCAAAACTCCAAACTTCTGCTCCGTAAAAAGAAACACAACTTTGTGTTCAATGGTATCTCATTGACATTGTAAATGAATATCTTTATCTTTTCACTGGCAATGGTCGGTTCGTTAGAGCAATAAAATGTCTTACTGTACAAGTTAAGAAGGCAATGTTTGTTATTTTCAAAAGCATTCGTCAACTTGTTATCCCAATAGACTGCCAACTGAAACTATTTGATAATCTTGTTAAATCAGTCCTCCTTTAAATTTTACAATATCCTTTGGAAAAAATAAAAACCTTTGTGTGATATGCATTGTCATTGGCTCACAGGTCCAAGCTGCGTAGCGGTTTGATTGGCTCACGCCGGCCAAGAGCGGGTAATTTTAGTACAGATTTCTCTGATGAAATTTCCCATGGAGAGAAACGGAGCATAACCAAGGATGGTTCGAGGCCAGTTACACCGTGTTCATGAAAGAAACACTCGACATCATTTATAAAGCAAAAGGAAGGGAGATAAATGTTCGCCCTGTCTAACCCCAATCTTACATGGAAAAGAATGTGATATTACATCATCGTGTACAACTCTAGACTAGATATGCTCATACATATTTTTTTTTATAATAGAGAAACATTTCCCACCAATATTACTTTTAATTAATTTACACCAAAGACCGCTTCTCAAAACAGAATCAAACCTTTACTAAATTCAACGAAAACACAAACTAGTTTCTTTTTGAAATTTTGATGAATATCAATTAATGATTTCAGGATATAAGTTTGATCCATTGTAGAATAATTACTTTTAAAGCCGGCTTGTGCCTTACTTATTAAATCGATTTTGTCTGAATAGATTTATAGAGGATATCTGTCTTTCCTTGACAAATACCATTTTTATCTCATTGAGTGAGGTAGAAAAGTAGATATTTCACGAGTGGCGCAGCCACGAGTGAAATATATTAACTTTTCTACCTCACGAGATGAGATAAACATGGTATTTGTCAAGGAAAAACAGATATTCTATTTATTATATCATTATTTCTGTGTCTTACGTTGAGTTGGAGTTATTTCAATGGCAAACGTACAGCCTTTGCAAGCTGACAATATGACGTCATAACATTGTCCCGATGACGTCACGCGAGTGGTGATAAAGTTTATCGGTACTCAGTAGAGTGGTGATAAAGGTTATCATCACTGTAGCTTGATAGAGGGTTTATTTCACTGATAGAACCGAGTATCTCACTACAAATTATGTAATAAAAAGTGATAACATTTCTCTTTACTTTGTCTGGCTTACGGTTACATATAAATCTAAAACATGATTTTTCCAGCTTATCAAGTAATTGTTTTGGAGGGTTTGGAAGGGCTGAAAATAAATGGTTTAATTGTGAAAGCAAAAGGGACTTCAAAATAGTATTTCTTCCAAATGGAGTTAATGAACGGGTTGACCAAATATTCATTTGTTTTTAAATGCTTGCAATTTTATCCTTATAATTGATTTCAATCATGTTGTCGAGATCAATATTAAATTTGATTCCTAACAAAACCAATTCTGTTTGAGACCATAGTTTGTACCGTGATCTCTTTTTGGAACTAATCCAAATGAGTTTTGTTTTACCTTCAATCCAGAAAAAAGAGCAAAAAATTGTAGGACGTTTAGAACTGCATAGAGGCATTATTCAGATCCGTCCAGCGTAAGATTGTGTCATCAGCAAATTGAGAAAGAATATATTCTATGTTACCTATAGTGATTCCCTTGATTTTACTGTCATTTCGTATCATGATTCCTAGTATTTCCACACAAAGAATAAACAAATATGGGGCAATAGGATCGACATCCACGTTCAATCATAAAGGGTTGGGTGGCAAATCCATTAACCATAATCGGAGATTCTATCTCATTATAGAAAGTATTAATCCATTTAATAATACTGGAACCACAATTGAAAAAAGATAAAACATTCGTTAAATAGCGTCTATCAACTGAATCGAATGCTTTTTCAAAGTCTACCGATAGCAAAAGTCCTGGAATCTGATGTGATTCGATGTGTTCCATTAAATCATAGATTAATCTGGTAACTTCACCAATAAATCTACCTTTGATAAAGCCTTTTTGGTCCTCATTAATAATATTTGGTAGAATTGTCTTAATTCGGTTGGCGATTGCTGCTGAACCTATTTTATAAGAGGTGTTTAAAAGGGATACTGGACGCCAGTTTTTAAGGAATTTCTTTGGCTTATTTCCTTTTGGTATACAAGTTATTAAATCTTGCCTTTGTGTGATTGACAGATTACCCATTTTGTATCCATAGTTTAATGAATTTAGGAAAAAAGGTCCAATATCTTTCCAAAAGGATTTTAGAAATTCTGCTGTAAAACCATCGGGGCCGGGACTTTTGTCATTTGTCATTTTTCTTAATGCTATTGACAATTCAGATAAGGTTAGGTCTCCTTCGAGACTATCAGATTCCCTCTGCGTTAATTTTGTATCTGATATTACCGTCCCATTAGATTTTTCTATTTCTGTAATTGCTTTATCTAGAAAGTGTCTTGATTCAAGTTTTAGGAAATATTTACTTTGTTTTTTTACCATGTTCAATCCATTTAGCTTTTGACCTTACCATCATTCCTTTTATTTTGAGATTGTTAATATAATCCAATTCGTTTCTGATGATGTTGATTTCTTCTAATATAGTTTGTTTTTCGCCATGAATGCTTGATGAATCTAATTTTTCTTCAAGTTTTTCCAATTGTTGTTGTTTTGGCTGAATCTTGCGGACAAATATCTTGAAATAATAAAAACAAACAAACACGCCAATAACAATAATCCTTAATTATAGAGTTCATGATCACTTCAAGAAAACCAACCATCAAGCAAGCATCTGTTCATCCCACAGCTACGAACTGAGAAGAAACTCCTAGTGAAAACAGTTGAAGGAGTCATGTTCACAAACTTCAAGTCCAATTGGGAAGAAGTGCTGGAAAGTGGAAAACAAAGCAAACTAAGGACTTATGTCACTTTTAAAAAGCAATATGAATGTGAAAAGTATGTCAGTGTCAACCGGCCGAGAAAACAACGAAGCGCACTTGCCAAATTTAGATGTGATGTCGCCCCTTTAAGAGAAGAGACTGGAAGATATGAGCGCATTCCCGTAGAAGATCGACTTTGTTTTAATGGCCCTGACTGTGTGGAAGACGAAGCACATGTTTTACTTTTTTGTCCCTTTTACTCTCATTTACGAACGGATTTATTATATCGCTGTGTTTTAAAATGGTCAGAATTTTTAGATCATCAGGCCTGAAAGGCATGATGGGCTTATGGCATGGCATGGCATCCGGCGTCCGTCCATCCGTCCGTAAATGTTCGTATTTTCGACTTCTTCTCCAGAACCAATGACTCTAGAGAGCTGAAAAGTTGTGTGCAGACTCCTTGGCCAATGAGGATAGTAAATTGTAGATTTTGTGATCCTGCGACCCCAAATATAGGTCACAGACGTCATGACCTGAAAAGCTATTGAATCTAGAGATTGTATGTGCTCTTTAAAGGGGGGTAATTTAAAGGAAACAACAGTAATGAATTAAATCTTCAAGTGTGAGTTTATTTGAAGGGGATTTTATCTCTGGCCTCAAAGATAGATCAGAGGGGTAAGGACCTTAAGACCTATTTCATCTTCCCCATTTAAAGTGCTTCCTATGTGCTATACCTCTCACCTAGAAGTTGATATTTTGAATAAGTTAAAGCCTGATGAGCTACAGAGCCTATGGCTCAATTTTTATTTGTACCAGTTTTACAACAACTTGCCCGTATTTTTACATGTGATGATTTTATATTTTGTCTTAACAAAACCTGCAGTAATATTTTAGAACACCCACGTTATTCCCTGTACAAATAACTCTTAAATAAAATTATGTCTGTGTGTCTATGTCTGGTAGAGTCGACTTGATCTCAACAGAGGACCGCTTATGTTTTTACAAGTGTGCGGTTAATGTTAAATTGTTCACTGGTTAGAAACTGAACAAGGATCCGACTGCAAACGTTATTTTTGTTTACATCACTACAGTCTTTCAAAACCACAATACACTGATTATTTTATTTTCATAATTTAGATACATACATCATGGTCGAACTTGGGGGACTACCCCGATTGGAATATTAGCAGATGCCGGTGAAGAGGAAAAAAGTTAGTCGTGGACAAAGTAATTGACAATCAAAACATCTCACCAACATGTATACCATGTCCTGAGTTGAACATGCTCCAGATGATATTTTTTTTAAGAGTAAGTTTTCTTTAGCTCATCAGGCCTGAAAGGCCCGATGGGTTTATGGCATGATGGCGTCATGGGATGAAGGAAGTCATTTTGTGCTGGGCATATCTCCCAACTGGCTTCCAAACTTGCTACACGTGTTAGCCATGATCTCTAGTTGTGCTGGGCATATCTCCCAACTGGCTTCCAAACTTGCTACACGTGTTAGCCATGATCTCTAGTTGTGCTGGGCATATCTCCCAACTGGCTTCCAAACTTGCTACACGTGTTAACCATGATCTCTAGTTGTGCTGGGCATATCTCCCAACTGGCTTCCAAACTTGCTACACATGTTAGTCATGATCTCTAGTTGTGCTGGGCATATCTCCCAACTGGCTTCCAAACTTGCTACATATGTTAGCCATGATCTCTAGTTGTGCTGGGCATATCTCCCAACTGGCTTCCAAACTTGCTACATATGTTAGCCATGATCTCTAGTTTTGCTGGGCATATCTCCCAACTGGCTTCCAAACTTGCTACATATGTTAGCCATGATCTCTAGTTGTGCTGGGCATATCTCCCAACTGGCGTTCAAACTTGCTACACATGTTAGCCATGATCTCTTGTTGTGCTGGGCATATCTCCCAAATGGCTTTCAAACTTGCTACACGTGTTAGCCATGATCTCTAGTTATGCGCGGCATATCTCCCAACTGGCTTTCAAACTTGCTACACATGTTAGCCATAATCTCTAGTTGTGCTGGGCATATCTCCCAACTGGCTTCCAAACTTGCTACACGTGTTAGCCATGATCTCTAGTTCTGCTGGGCATATCTCCCAACTGGCTTCCAAACTTGCTACACATGTTAGCTTTTGACATGTTAGCCACGATCTCTAGTTGTACATGGCATATCTCCCAACTGGCTTCCAAACTTGCTACACATGTTAGCCATGATCTCTAGTTCTGCTGGGCATATCTCCCAACTGGCTTCCAAACTTGCTACATATGTTAGCCATGATCTCTAGTTGTGCTGGGCATATCTCCCAACTGGCGTCCAAACTTGCTACACATGTTAGCCATGATCTCTAGTTGTGCTGGGCATGTCTCCCAACTGGCTTCCAAACTTGCTACACATGTTAGCCATGATCTCTAGTTCTGCTGGGCATATCTCCCACCTGGCTTCCAAACTTGCTACACGTGTTAGCCATGATCTCTAGTTGTGCTGGGCATATCTCCCAACTGGCTTCCAAACTTGCTACACATGTTAGCTTTTGACATGTTAGCCACGATCTCTAGTTGTACTGGGCATATCTCCCAACTGGCTTCCAAAACTTGCTACACATGTTAGCCATTATCTCTAGTTGTGCTGGGCATATCTCCCAACTGGCTTCCAAACTTGCTACACATGTTAGCCATGATCTCTAGTTCTGCTGGGCATATCTCCCAACTGGCTTCCAAACTTGTTACACATGTTAGCTTTTGACATGTTAGCCACGATCTCTAGTTGTACATGGCATCTCTCCCAACTGGCTTCCAAACTTGCTACACATGTTAGCCATGATCTCTAGTTCTGCTGGGCATATCTCCCAACTGGCTTCCAAACTTGCTACATATGTTAGCCATGATCTCTAGTTGTGCTGGGCATATCTTCCAACTGGCGTCCAAACTTGCTACACATGTTAGCCATGATCTCTAGTTGTGCTAGGCATATCTCCCAACTGGCTTCCAAACTTGCTACACATGTTAGCTTTTGACATGTTAGCCAAGATCTCTAGTTGTGCTGGGCATATCTCCCAACTGGCTTCCAAACTTGCTACACATGTTAGCTTTTGACATGTTAGCCACGATCTCTAGTTGTGCTGGGCATATCTCCCAACTGGCTTCCAAACTTGCTACACATGTTAGCCATGATCTCTTGTTGTGCTGGGCATATCTCCCAACTGGCTTCCAAACTTGCTACACATGTTAGCCATGATCTCTAGTTGTGCTGGGCATATCTCCCAACTAGCTTCCAAACTTGCTACACATGTTAGCCACGATCTCTAGTTGTACTGGGCATATCTCCCAACTGGCTTCCAAACTTGCTACACATGTTAGCCATGATCTCTTGTTGTGCTGGGCATATCTCCCAAATGGCTTTCAAACTTGCTACACGTGTTAGCCATGATCTCTAGTTATGCGCGGCATATCTCCCAACTGGCTTCCAAACTTGCTACACATGTTAGCCATGATCTCTAGTTGTGCTGGGCATATCTCCCAACTGGCTTCCAAACTTGCTACACATGTTAGCCATGATCTCTAGTTCTGCTGGGCATATCTCCCAACTGGCTTCCAAACTTGCTACACGTGTTAGCCATGATCTCTAGTTGTGCTGGGCATATCTCCTAACTGGCTTCCAAACTTGCTACACATGTTAGCTTTTGACATGTTAGCCACGATCTCTAGTTGTACTGGGCATATCTCCCAACTGGCTTCCAAACTTGCTACACATGTTAGCCATGATCTCTTGTTGTACTGGGCATATCTTCCAAATGGCTTTCAAACTTGCTACACGTGTTAGCCATGATCTCTAGTTGTGCTGGGCATATCTCTCAATTGGCTTCCAAACTTGCTACACGTGTTAGCCATGATCTCTAGTTGTGCTGTTCATATCTCCCAACTGGCTTCCAAACTTGCTACACGTGTTAGCCATGATCTCTAATTGTGCTGGGCATATCTCCCAACTGGCTTCCAAACTTGCTACACGTGTTAGCCATGATCTCTTGTTGTGCTGGGCATATCTCCCAAATGGCTTTCAAACTTGCTACACGTGTTAGCCATGATCTCTAGTTATGCGCGGCATATCTCTCAATTGGCTTCCAAACTTGCTACACGTGTTAGCCATGATCTCTAGTTCTGCTGGGCATATCTCCCAACTGGCTTCCAAACTTGCTACACATGTTAGCCATGATCTCTTGTTGTGCTGGGCATATCTCCCAAATGGCTTTCAAACTTGCTAGACGTGTTAGCCATGATCTCTAGTTATGCGCGGCATATCTCTCAATTGGCTTCCAAACTTGCTACACGTGTTAGCCATGATCTCTAGTTGTGCTGGGCATATCTCCCAATTGGCTTCCAAACTTGCTACACGTGTTAGCCATGATCTCTAGTTGTGCTGGGCATATCTCCCAACTGGCTTCCAAACTTGCTACACATGTTAGCCATGATCTCTAGTTCTGCTGGGCATATCTCCCAACTGGCTTCCAAACTTGCTACACGTGTTAGCCATGATCTCTAGTTGTGCTGGGCATATCTCCCAACTGGCTTCCAAACTTGCTACACATGTTAGCTTTTGACATGTTAGCCACGATCTCTAGTTGTACTGGGCATATCTCCCAACTGGCTTCCAAACTTGCTACACATGTTAGCCATGATCTCTTGTTGTGCTGGGCATATCTCCCAACTGGCTTCCAAACTTGCTACACATGTTAGCCAAGATCTCTAGTTGTGCTGGGCATATCTCCCAACTAGCTTCCAAACTTGCTACACATGTTAGCCACGATCTCTAGTTGTACTGGGCATATCTCCCAACTGGCTTCCAAACTTGCTACACATGTTAGCCATGATCTCTTGTTGTGCTGGGCATATCTCCCAAATGGCTTTCAAACTTGCTACACGTGTTAGCCATGATCTCTAGTTATGCGCGGCATATCTCCCAACTGGCTTTCAAACTTGATACACATGTTAGCCATGATCTCTAGTTGTGCTGGGCATATCTCCCAACTGGCTTCCAAACTTGCTACACATGTTAGCCATGATCTCTAGTTCTGCTGGGCATATCTCCCAACTGGCTTCCAAACTTGCTACACGTGTTAGCCATGATCTCTAGTTGTGCTGGGCATATCTCCTAACTGGCTTCCAAACTTGCTACACATGTTAGCTTTTGACATGTTAGCCACGATCTCTAGTTGTACTGGGCATATCTCCCAACTGGCTTCCAAACTTGCTACACATGTTAGCCATGATCTCTTGTTGTACTGGGCATATCTTCCAATTGGCTTTCAAACTTGCTACACGTGTTAGCCATGATCTCTAGTTGTGCTGGGCATATCTCTCAATTGGCTTCCAAACTTGCTACACGTGTTAGCCATGATCTCTAGTTGTGCTGGGCATATCTCCCAACTGGCTTCCAAACTTGCTACACGTGTTAGCCATGATCTCTAGTTGTGCTGGGCATATCTCCCAACTGGCTTCCAAACTTGCTACACGTGTTAGCCATGATCTCTAGTTGTGCTGGGCATATCTCCCAACTGGCTTCCAAACTTGCTACACATGTTAGTCATGATCTCTAGTTCTGCTGGGCATATCTCCCAACTGGCTTCCAAACTTGCTACACATGTTAGCCATGATCTCTTGTTGTGCTGGGCATATCTCCCAACTGGCTTCCAAACTTGCTACACATGTTAGCCATGATCTCTTGTTGTGCTGGGCATATCTCCCAAATGGCTTTCAAACTTGCTACACGTGTTAGCCATGATCTCTAGTTGTGCTGGGCATATCTCTCAATTGGCTTCCAAATTTGCTACACGTGTTAGCCATGATCTCTAGTTGTGCTGGGCATATCTCCCAACTGGCTTCCAAACTTGCTACACGTGTTAGCCATGATCTCTAGTTGTGCTGGGCATATCTCCCAACTGGCTTCCAAACTTGCTACACATGTTAGCCATGATCTCTTGTTGTGCTGGGCATATCTCCCAACTGGCTTCCAAACTTGCTACACATGTTAGCCATGATCTCTTGTTGTGCTGGGCATATCTCCCAAATGGCTTTCAAACTTGCTACACGTGTTAGCCATGATCTCTAGTTGTGCTGGGCATATCTCTCAATTGGCTTCCAAATTTGCTACACGTGTTAGCCATGATCTCTAGTTGTGCTGGGCATATCTCCCAACTGGCTTCCAAACTTGCTACACGTGTTAGCCATGATCTCTAGTTGTGCTGGGCATATCTCCCAACTGGCTTCCAAACTTGCTACACGTGTTAGCCATGATCTCTAGTTGTGCTGGGCATATCTCCCAACTGGCTTCCAAACTTGCTACACGTGTTAGCCATGATCTCTAGTTGTGCTGGGCATATCTCCCAACTGGCTTCCAAACTTGCTACACATGTTAGTCATGATCTCTAGTTCTGCTGGGCATATCTCCCAACTGGCTTCCAAACTTGCTACACATGTTAGCCATGATCTCTTGTTGTGCTGGTCATATCTCCTAACTGGCTTCCAAACTTGCTACACATGTTAGCCATGATCTCTTGTTGTGCTGGGCATATCTCCCAACTGGCTTCCAAACTTGCTACACATGTTAGCCATGATCTCTTGTTGTGCTGGGCATATCTCCCAACTGGCTTCCAAACTTGCTACACATGTTAGCCATGATCTCTTGTTGTGCTGGGCATATCTCCCAAATGGCTTTCAAGCTTGCTACACATGTTAGCCATGATCTCTAGTTGTGCTGGGCATATCTCCCAACTGGCTTCCAAACTTGCTACACATGTTAGTCATGATCTCTAGTTCTGCTGGGCATATCTCCCAACTGGCTTCCAAACTTGCTACACATGTTAGCCATGATCTCTTGTTGTGCTGGGCATATCTCCCAACTGGCTTCCAAACTTGCTACACATGTTAGCCATGACCTCTTGTTGTGCTGGGCATATCTCCCAACTGGCTTTCAAACTTGCTACACATGTTAGCCATGATCTCTAGTTGTGCTGGGCATATCTCCCAACTGGCTTCCAAACTTGCTACACATGTTAGCCATGATCTCTAGTTGTGCTGGGCATATCTCCCAACTGGCTTCCAAACTTGCTACAGATGTTAGCTTTTGACATGTTAGCCACGATCTCTAGTTGTACTGGGCATATCTCCCAACTGGCTTTCAAACTTGCTACACATGTTAGCCATGATCTCTAGTTGTGCTGGGCATATCTCCCAACTGGCTTCCAAACTTGCTACACATGTTAGCCATGATCTCTTGTTGTGCTGGGCATATCTCCCAACTGGCTTCCAAACTTGCTACACATGTTAGCCATGATCTCTTGTTGTGCTGGGCATATCTCCCAACTGGCTTCCAAACTTGCTACAGATGTTAGCTTTTGACATGTTAGCCACGATCTCTAGTTGTACTGGGCATATCTCCCAACTGGCTTTCAAACTTGCTACACATGTTAGCCATGATCTCTAGTTGTGCTGGGCATATCTCCCAACTGGCTTCCAAACTTGCTACACATGTTAGCCATGATCTCTTGTTGTGCTGGGCATATCTCCCAACTGGCTTCCAAACTTGCTACACATGTTAGCCATGATCTCTTGTTGTGCTGGGCATATCTCCCAAATGGCTTTCAAACTTGCTACACGTGTTAGCCATGATCTCTAGTTATGCGCGGCATATCTCCCAACTGGCTTTCAAACTTGCTACACATGTTAGCCATGATCTCTAGTTGTGCTGGGCATATCTCCCAACTGGCTTCCAAACTTGCTACACATGTTAGCCATGATCTCTAGTTGTGCTGGGCATATCTCCTAACTGGCTTCCAAACTTGCTACACATGTTAGCTTTTGACATGTTAGCCACGATCTCTAGTTGTACTGGGCATATCTCCCAACTGGCTTCCAAACTTGCTACACATGTTAGCCATGATCTCTTGTTGTGCTGGGCATATCTTCCAAATGGCTTTCAAACTTGCTACACGTGTTAGCCATGATCTCTAGTTGTGCTGGGCATATCTCTCAACTGGCTTCCAAACTTGCTACACGTGTTAGCCATGATCTCTAGTTGTGCTGGGCATATCTCCCAACTGGCTTCCAAACTTGCTACACGTGTTAGCCATGATCTCTAGTTGTGCTGGGCATATCTCCCAACTGGCTTCCAAACTTGCTACACGTGTTAGCCATGATCTCTAGTTGTGCTGGGCATATCTCCCAACTGGCTTCCAAACTTGCTACACATGTTAGCCATGATCTCTAGTTGTGCTGGGCATATCTCCCAACTGGCTTCCCAACTTGCTACACGTGTTAGCCATGATCTCTAGTTGTGCTGGGCATATCTCCCAACTGGCTTCCAGACTTGCTAAACGTGTTAGCCATGATCTCAGTTGTGCTGGGCATATCTACCAACTGGCTTCCAAACTTTTGACAGACAGACAGACAGACTTTATTCAGTATTAAAGGCCTCATGGCCCAGACTACATCATAATAGCGATAGTACGATGTGGCGTTACATTTGCATCATTTAAATACCTGAGTTCTTTTAAAAAAGATAGCATCATTTTTTAATTAATGGTAAGTTCTCACAGGATATTAACCTATAGAGTTTCATTCTTGTATGATTATTGATGTAAAATGAAGATACATACATTTTTCTAAGATGCTGAAATATGGACATACGAGAATAACATGGTATTCATCTTGTATCGCATGTAAACAACAGCCTCTGCAAGTTAAATCATTGACATTAATATTGATACTTTGTCCTAACTTCTGTACTTGAAGGTTATGTGACTGACATCACAATTTAACAAATTACTGCTTTCAATGACAACAGATAACTCATGGCGGGCTGAATCATTTTATCGTCGCTTGCGACTATATTTTGATTACTTGTTTGTCAAACTAGTACCTAACTCTTACTAACTCGTATACAGAAATGTTATAAATGTTCCAATTTTCAAATAAGCAAGTTACACTAATTTGAATATTCTTATTCAATGCGACGATTCGTATTCAAATCTTATAACTTTGTTTGAACGAGAGTATTTCTCATTTACATGTACATATGAACTATAAATGTCTCTGTTATAAATTCAACAATCAGCCAATAGCTAATTACACTTCCTGGCTTGCATTTGGTCTTCTTCCTTAATTAGCATGTTTATGATAATATAATTTCATGAATTTAAAGACTACACGACGAGAATTGCAATGTACAAGAAGAAACGTTTATCCAACGTATAATAATGTACAAGAAGAAACGTTTATCCAACGTATAATAATGTACAAGAAGAAACGTTTATCCAACGTATAATAATGTACAAGAAGAAACGTTTATCCGACGTATAATAATGTACAGAGTTTACGTATGTTTCTAAAAATAACGATTACAGGTTGAAAGTTTGATTATGAAATTGTGGAGTAGAAGAGTGCTTTGTGAATGACAACTCCTGGTATCGCCTGGACCCATGGTTGAGGAACAGAGGGAGCCAGTGACGATTTAATGCAAAGTTGCATTAATTCATTTGAACTTTTTAATTTTATAATCCAGTCTTATTATGTGCTTATGTTGGGAAATATTTACTCAGAAGCTTCCTTGATTATTGGTTTTGAGTATTCTTGGCAGAATTACGCTATTTAAACTCTGTACATTATGTATGTAATACCGGGGGATACAGTCGTCGCCCTATCCTTCCGTCCGTCTGTCTGCCCGTCCGTCCGTAATCATTTCGTTTCTGGAGCAGAACTCGAAAACCGTTCATGATATATTCCTGAAACTTTCCTTGGTATTACCCACCAACTGAAGTGGTGCCTTTTGATATTTTCAGATTTCTGACTTTGTTGAATTTTTACTTTGTTCAGAGATAGGTTCGTTTCCGGAGCACAGTTCCAAAACTCTTCATCATATCTTCCTGTGTGTATTACCCACTAACTGAAATGGTGCCTTTTGATATTTTCAAATTTCTGAAAAAAAAAAAAAAATTCCATTTCAATAGAAACGTGTTGGATTTGGACGTTGTTCAGAGACAGGTTCGTTTCCGAAAGGGCAGTTCCAAAACTCTTCATCATGTCTTCCGGAAACTTTGCTTGTGTATTACCCACTTACTGAAGTGATGCCTTTTGGCATTTTCAGATTTCTGAAATGTTTTTTTTTTTACATAGAAACATGTTAAATCTGAACTTTGTTCAGAGATAGGTCTGCTTCCTGAGCTGAACTCCAAATCCCTTCATCATACATGAAACGCGTGTATTACCCATTAACTGAAGTACATGTATGGTTCATTTACAATTATCTGTCAAAGATGTGTTTTGTGGGACCGGTGGGATATGTCATCTTCTGATGAATCTTGGTACAAAAAGAGTGCTGTGGCATAGTGCCTTTAATGACCTTGATTATTACAGTAAATGTGAAAGCACATATGAAAAATAGCTAATACAATTGAGGGATTAGAAACCACTACACTAAGTACAGCCTTGGGTGCGGCTTGAATCGGTATTCTAAACACCATTGTAACGACACCAGTGGCTGTAGGGCTGCTGCAAGTACAACTTGCATTTTAGGAATAACACAAAAGGTTGCTTCTCGAAAATTGAGGGCTGAATAATATTCTATTTTATAAAATACGAATTCTTGCAGACTCCAAATTAGTAAATAGTTCTATCTCATTTCTAAAATATTAGATGATGGGGAAATTACAGATGAAGAATTTAATATTGTTTAATAGAGCTTTCAGAATATCACGAAATGAAAAAGGCGGTTGACGATTACCAACTTCCAGTTAAGCATGGACAGGGCCTACCCCCTGTGAATTTTTAAGGTCCTTTTGAAAATATTGAAGTGTTAATTTTCAAATTCATGAAAAGACGTCATGGATGCAGGCGAACATACCTGAGTATTAATAAATATCGGCAAACTGGTTATGTGTGAAATATTATTCAAAGAAACTCACCTGAATAAGGAACCAGTGTGCAAACCCGGACAATAATGCAAACATAACTTTTCATGGATATAACAAACAATCAAAATCAAGTTAAAAAATGAATCAAATATATTTTGAACATAACAAAAAAGTTTATGACCCCCCCACCCCCCCCCCCCCCCCCCCCCCCCCCCCCCAAAAAATACAAAACAAAACAAAACAAATGTGCACAAATAGATTTGATCCTGATCTGTTGGATTTTCAGCCTGACACGGTAACCACTACACCAGCAGTACGCCCAAGGGTGTAGCATTCACATAAAAGGTTATATTTTATACTTGATTCTTTTTGTTTAAATAAAATTTATGTAAACTAAGGGGATTAATATGTAACATTTTTTTATATATTAGTCCCGAAACCCTGCTGAATGAATCAATGTGAAATAATCCAAACCATACTGCAGACGGCAGATTTGTCATGCATTAACACGGCGGATTTGTCATGCAGTGTAAATAGGCTTAGTTAATTCAAGGTTATCAATGGGGGCCAAAGAGTTCCTTTTATGATTGACGATAATGCGCTTAATACTGCAGCTAGAAAGACGTCATGAACGAAAAAAAACTAGACACATGTTAAAAGTAACATGTTGAAAGTCACATGGTAAGAAGTTACATGTTAAAAGTCACATGAAAGAAAAAATGTATAATGATAGTCTCATGAGCCTGTCGGATGTGTGGTCACCGATTCCAAAAGTGAATGCGTCTATGCGACCGGCAGCATGTGAGCTTCCATAGGAGACCATCAAAAGTTGTCTAGGCCAAAGTGACTTTTGGCCCAAAATTGGGCCTACAGGAATGACTATAACGGCATGGTTGCCGATAAGACGGTCACCGATTCCAAAAGTGAATGCGTCTATGCGACCGACAGCATGTGAGCTTCCATAGGAGACCATCAAAAGTTGTCTAGGCCAAAGTCACCTTTTGGCCCATTTTTTGGCATGACTATAACGGCACGGGTTGCCGATAAGACGGTCACCGATTCCAAAAGTGAATGCGTCTATGCGACCGGCAGCATGTGAGCTTCCATAGGAGACCATCAAAAGTTGTCTAGGCCAAAGTGACTTTTGGCCCAAAATTGGGCCTACAGGAATGACTATAACGGCATGGTTGCCGATAAGACGGTCACCGATTCCAAAAGTGAATGCGTCTATGCGACCGACAGCATGTGAGCTTCCATAGGAGACCATCAAAAGTTGTCTAGGCCAAAGTCACCTTTTGGCCCATTTTTTGGCATGACTATAACGGCACGGGTTGCCGATAAGACGGTCACCGATTCCAAAAGTGAATGCGTCTATGCGACCGGCAGCATGTGAGCTTCCATAGGAGACCATCAAAAGTTGTCTAGGCCAAAGTGACTTTTGGCCCAAAATTGGGCCTACAGGAATGACTATAACGGCATGGTTGCCGATAAGACGGTCACCGATTCCAAAAGTGAATGCGTCTATGCGACCGACAGCATGTGAGCTTCCATAGGAGACCATCAAAAGTTGTCTAGGCCAAAGTCACCTTTTGGCCCATTTTTTGGCATGACTATAACGGCACGGGTTGCCGATAAGACGGTCACCGATTCCAAAAGTGAATGCGTCTATGCGACCGGCAGCATGTGAGCTTCCATAGGAGACCATCAAAAGTTGTCTAGGCCAAAGTGACTTTTGGCCCAAAATTGGGCCTACAGGAATGACTATAACGGCATGGTTGCCGATAAGACGGTCACCGATTCCAAAAGTGAATGCGTCTATGCGACCGACAGCATGTGAGCTTCCATAGGAGACCATCAAAAGTTGTCTAGGCCAAAGTCACCTTTTGGCCCATTTTTTGGCATGACTATAACGGCACGGGTTGCCGATAAGACGGTCACCGATTCCAAAAGTGAATGCGTCTATGCGACCGGCAGCATGTGAGCTTCCATAGGAGACCATCAAAAGTTGTCTAGGCCAAAGTGACTTTTGGCCCAAAATTGGGCCTACAGGAATGACTATAACGGCATGGTTGCCGATAAGACGGTCACCGATTCCAAAAGTGAATGC
>CAKZFU010000036.1:0-33067 GCA_936450465.1 Gibbula magus
TTTTACTAATAAATATGAATCAACTCAACTCAACTCATCTCAGCGAAGCAAGCAAGCTTTATTTGCTCGTCATGCTGTCTTGGTTGATTGGGAACATACAGGCATTCGGTCTTGTTATATCTTGACCAAATCTTCATTTTGAAGACATCTGCTACAGAGGACACATGCTCTCTTCCTGTAAATCTGTCTTAGTTGCAGTTTTTAGGGGGGAAGGGGGGGGGGGGGGGTAGTTTACTGAAGAATATTAACACAACATGATATCTTACAGGTATATCTAAATTTTCACACCTATTTGTGGCGAGGAATGACTTTTCATAGCTCATCTAACCATGAATTCCTACACACCCTATATTTGGCTTGCAGTTCTGATAAAGTCACGAATGTTTACGAACAAGTTTTTTGTACTACGTCCCTTTGACAATGACGCCAAAGTACAAAAACTGAAAAAATGACCTTATTCAAGTACAGATAACTTTTGTTCTAGGACTAAATTCAAAATTCTGTGAGGTCATTTTGTTGATGATTTATTCAGCTTTAAAATGAGCTGTCACACATGTCTGTATGTGTTGCCGTAAGTGAGAAGAAGATTTTTAAAGAGGGTAGGGTCAGAAATCACGGCAAAAACGCTAAAAACAAAATGGCCGCTCAGTCACGTGACCTTCGAATTCGTCATGATTTGCTTTTCTGCTCGCACTGTCAATGCGCATCTTTTAAAAAAAGTTGCAAGTCTCTAGCTGCATTTTGACGATTTTTCCCATGTTAAAAATCGACATTTAGAATCGAACTGGACCTTTAATGGCTGGTCCGATTGGGCCCAAAAGAATCGGCATGAAACTACTCAGTAAGGGCTATCATTCTGCAAAGTTTGGTTGCATTAGCTGCATTCCTTCTGGTAGAAGTGCTGCGGACAAAATCGCTGGAAGAATAATAATAATAATAATAAAACACGCCAATCTCAATAAGGATTCTGCCCCAAAGGGCTGAATCCTTAATAATAAAACACGCCAATCTCAATAAGGATTCTGCCCCAAAGGGCTGAATCCTTAATTAGGTTCCGAAATATTGGGTTTTTCGTGTTGGATTCGTCAAATCTTAGTCAATTAAGACTCCAGAAAGGTATTTGGAGTGTTCAAGTGCCATTTTGGAAGTTTTAGGCCACTTATCAGTATGTTTCAGGCCACCTATCTGTATACCAATTGGTGTTGAGGGACGTTGTAATATAGTCGCCAGCGACAATAAAATGATTCAGCCCGTGATTTTCTATCTGTAGTCCTTGGAAGCAATATCCTTAACATTGTGAAATCAGACATAGACGAGAAACGTTGTCAGTAAGGGTGTGAGTGAGGCCTTAGAAGGCAATATGTAGCTAGTTTGGAGTCAAAAACGTAGGTGAAACGTTGATGGTGACAGGTGTTTTTTGCAGCAAAAGGTGTTTGTGAACTTTTCCTTTGCAATTTTGGAACAAAATTGAATATCACAATGTCTGACCTATCCAGATGAGAGGGAGTGCTTGTTTAAAAGTTGAAATAGTGCGACAGTTGAAGTAGAAATTGCGTTAAAGGCGCTTTCACACCCAGCCGAGTGAAATCAGCTGCATGGTACATGACTAAATGTCCGTTTTTTACTAATAAATATGAATCAACTCAACTCAACTCATCTCAGCGAAGCAAGCAAGCTTTATTTGCTCGTCATGCTGTCTTGGTTGATTGGGAACATACAGGCATTCGGTCTTGTTATATCTTGACCAAATCTTCATTTTGAAGACATCTGCTACAGAGGACACATGCTCTCTTCCTGTAAATCTGTCTTAGTTGCAGTTTTTAGGGGGGAAGGGGGGGGGGGGGTAGTTTACTGAAGAATATTAACACAACATGATATCTTACAGGTATATCTAAATTTTCACACCTATTTGTGGCGAGGAATGACTTTTCATAGCTCATCTAACCATGAATTCCTACACACCCTATATTTGGCTTGCAGTTCTGATAAAGTCACGAATGTTTACGAACAAGTTTTTTGTACTACGTCCCTTTGACAATGACGCCAAAGTACAAAAACTGAAAAAATGACCTTATTCAAGTACAGATAACTTTTGTTCTAGGACTAAATTCAAAATTCTGTGAGGTCATTTTGTTGATGATTTATTCAGCTTTAAAATGAGCTGTCACACATGTCTGTATGTGTTGCCGTAAGTGAGAAGAAGATTTTTAAAGAGGGTAGGGTCAGAAATCACGGCAAAAACGCTAAAAACAAAATGGCCGCTCAGTCACGTGACCTTCGAATTCGTCATGATTTGCTTTTCTGCTCGCACTGTCAATGCGCATCTTTTAAAAAAGTTGCAAGTCTCTAGCTGCATTTTGACGATTTTTCCCATGTTAAAAATCGACATTTAGAATCGAACTGGACCTTTAATGGCTGGTCCGATTGGGCCCAAAAGAATCGGCATGAAACTACTCAGTAAGGGCTATCATTCTGCAAAGTTTGGTTGCATTAGCTGCATTCCTTCTGGTAGAAGTGCTGCGGACAAAATCGCTGGAAGAATAATAATAATAATAATAAAACACGCCAATCTCAATAAGGATTCTGCCCCAAAGGGCTGAATCCTTAATAATAAAACACGCCAATCTCAATAAGGATTCTGCCCCAAAGGGCTGAATCCTTAATTAGGTTCCGAAATATTGGGTTTTTCGTGTTGGATTCGTCAAATCTTAGTCAATTAAGACTCCAGAAAGGTATTTGGAGTGTTCAAGTGCCATTTTGGAAGTTTTAGGCCACTTATCAGTATGTTTCAGGCCACCTATCTGTATACCAATTGGTGTTGAGGGACGTTGTAATATAGTCGCCAGCGACAATAAAATGATTCAGCCCGTGATTTTCTATCTGTAGTCCTTGGAAGCAATATCCTTAACATTGTGAAATCAGACATAGACGAGAAACGTTGTCAGTAAGGGTGTGAGTGAGGCCTTAGAAGGCAATATGTAGCTAGTTTGGAGTCAAAAACGTAGGTGAAACGTTGATGGTGACAGGTGTTTTTTGCAGCAAAAGGTGTTTGTGAACTTTTCCTTTGCAATTTTGGAACAAAATTGAATATCACAATGTCTGACCTATCCAGATGAGAGGGAGTGCTTGTTTAAAAGTTGAAATAGTGCGACAGTTGAAGTAGAAATTGCGTTAAAGGCGCTTTCACACCCAGCCGAGTGAAATCAGCTGCATGGTACATGACTAAATGTCCGTTTTTTACTAATAAATATGAATCAACTCAACTCAACTCATCTCAGCGAAGCAAGCAAGCTTTATTTGCTCGTCATGCTGTCTTGGTTGATTGGGAACATACAGGCATTCGGTCTTGTTATATCTTGACCAAATCTTCATTTTGAAGACATCTGCTACAGAGGACACATGCTCTCTTCCTGTAAATCTGTCTTAGTTGCAGTTTTTAGGGGGGAAGGGGGGGGGGGGGGTAGTTTACTGAAGAATATTAACACAACATGATATCTTACAGGTATATCTAAATTTTCACACCTATTTGTGGCGAGGAATGACTTTTCATAGCTCATCTAACCATGAATTCCTACACACCCTATATTTGGCTTGCAGTTCTGATAAAGTCACGAATGTTTACGAACAAGTTTTTTGTACTACGTCCCTTTGACAATGACGCCAAAGTACAAAAACTGAAAAAATGACCTTATTCAAGTACAGATAACTTTTGTTCTAGGACTAAATTCAAAATTCTGTGAGGT
Source organism: Gibbula magus (assembly GCA_936450465.1). Lineage (NCBI taxonomy): Eukaryota > Metazoa > Mollusca > Gastropoda > Trochida > Trochidae > Gibbula > Gibbula magus. The sequence continues at coordinate 3,744 of CAKZFU010000036.1, forward strand.
CATTTTGTTGATGATTTATTCAGCTTTAAAATGAGCTGTCACACATGTCTGTATGTGTTGCCGTAAGTGAGAAGAAGATTTTTAAAGAGGGTAGGGTCAGAAATCACGGCAAAAACGCTAAAAACAAAATGGCCGCTCAGTCACGTGACCTTCGAATTCGTCATGATTTGCTTTTCTGCTCGCACTGTCAATGCGCATCTTTTAAAAAAAGTTGCAAGTCTCTAGCTGCATTTTGACGATTTTTCCCATGTTAAAAATCGACATTTAGAATCGAACTGGACCTTTAATGGCTGGTCCGATTGGGCCCAAAAGAATCGGCATGAAACTACTCAGTAAGGGCTATCATTCTGCAAAGTTTGGTTGCATTAGCTGCATTCCTTCTGGTAGAAGTGCTGCGGACAAAATCGCTGGAAGAATAATAATAATAATAATAAAACACGCCAATCTCAATAAGGATTCTGCCCCAAAGGGCTGAATCCTTAATAATAAAACACGCCAATCTCAATAAGGATTCTGCCCCAAAGGGCTGAATCCTTAATTAGGTTCCGAAATATTGGGTTTTTCGTGTTGGATTCGTCAAATCTTAGTCAATTAAGACTCCAGAAAGGTATTTGGAGTGTTCAAGTGCCATTTTGGAAGTTTTAGGCCACTTATCAGTATGTTTCAGGCCACCTATCTGTATACCAATTGGTGTTGAGGGACGTTGTAATATAGTCGCCAGCGACAATAAAATGATTCAGCCCGTGATTTTCTATCTGTAGTCCTTGGAAGCAATATCCTTAACATTGTGAAATCAGACATAGACGAGAAACGTTGTCAGTAAGGGTGTGAGTGAGGCCTTAGAAGGCAATATGTAGCTAGTTTGGAGTCAAAAACGTAGGTGAAACGTTGATGGTGACAGGTGTTTTTTGCAGCAAAAGGTGTTTGTGAACTTTTCCTTTGCAATTTTGGAACAAAATTGAATATCACAATGTCTGACCTATCCAGATGAGAGGGAGTGCTTGTTTAAAAGTTGAAATAGTGCGACAGTTGAAGTAGAAATTGCGTTAAAGGCGCTTTCACACCCAGCCGAGTGAAATCAGCTGCATGGTACATGACTAAATGTCCGTTTTTTACTAATAAATATGAATCAACTCAACTCAACTCATCTCAGCGAAGCAAGCAAGCTTTATTTGCTCGTCATGCTGTCTTGGTTGATTGGGAACATACAGGCATTCGGTCTTGTTATATCTTGACCAAATCTTCATTTTGAAGACATCTGCTACAGAGGACACATGCTCTCTTCCTGTAAATCTGTCTTAGTTGCAGTTTTTAGGGGGGAAGGGGGGGGGGGGGTAGTTTACTGAAGAATATTAACACAACATGATATCTTACAGGTATATCTAAATTTTCACACCTATTTGTGGCGAGGAATGACTTTTCATAGCTCATCTAACCATGAATTCCTACACACCCTATATTTGGCTTGCAGTTCTGATAAAGTCACGAATGTTTACGAACAAGTTTTTTGTACTACGTCCCTTTGACAATGACGCCAAAGTACAAAAACTGAAAAAATGACCTTATTCAAGTACAGATAACTTTTGTTCTAGGACTAAATTCAAAATTCTGTGAGGTCATTTTGTTGATGATTTATTCAGCTTTAAAATGAGCTGTCACACATGTCTGTATGTGTTGCCGTAAGTGAGAAGAAGATTTTTAAAGAGGGTAGGGTCAGAAATCACGGCAAAAACGCTAAAAACAAAATGGCCGCTCAGTCACGTGACCTTCGAATTCGTCATGATTTGCTTTTCTGCTCGCACTGTCAATGCGCATCTTTTAAAAAAAGTTGCAAGTCTCTAGCTGCATTTTGACGATTTTTCCCATGTTAAAAATCGACATTTAGAATCGAACTGGACCTTTAATGGCTGGTCCGATTGGGCCCAAAAGAATCGGCATGAAACTACTCAGTAAGGGCTATCATTCTGCAAAGTTTGGTTGCATTAGCTGCATTCCTTCTGGTAGAAGTGCTGCGGACAAAATCGCTGGAAGAATAATAATAATAATAATAAAACACGCCAATCTCAATAAGGATTCTGCCCCAAAGGGCTGAATCCTTAATAATAAAACACGCCAATCTCAATAAGGATTCTGCCCCAAAGGGCTGAATCCTTAATTAGGTTCCGAAATATTGGGTTTTTCGTGTTGGATTCGTCAAATCTTAGTCAATTAAGACTCCAGAAAGGTATTTGGAGTGTTCAAGTGCCATTTTGGAAGTTTTAGGCCACTTATCAGTATGTTTCAGGCCACCTATCTGTATACCAATTGGTGTTGAGGGACGTTGTAATATAGTCGCCAGCGACAATAAAATGATTCAGCCCGTGATTTTCTATCTGTAGTCCTTGGAAGCAATATCCTTAACATTGTGAAATCAGACATAGACGAGAAACGTTGTCAGTAAGGGTGTGAGTGAGGCCTTAGAAGGCAATATGTAGCTAGTTTGGAGTCAAAAACGTAGGTGAAACGTTGATGGTGACAGGTGTTTTTTGCAGCAAAAGGTGTTTGTGAACTTTTCCTTTGCAATTTTGGAACAAAATTGAATATCACAATGTCTGACCTATCCAGATGAGAGGGAGTGCTTGTTTAAAAGTTGAAATAGTGCGACAGTTGAAGTAGAAATTGCGTTAAAGGCGCTTTCACACCCAGCCGAGTGAAATCAGCTGCATGGTACATGACTAAATGTCCGTTTTTTACTAATAAATATGAATCAACTCAACTCAACTCATCTCAGCGAAGCAAGCAAGCTTTATTTGCTCGTCATGCTGTCTTGGTTGATTGGGAACATACAGGCATTCGGTCTTGTTATATCTTGACCAAATCTTCATTTTGAAGACATCTGCTACAGAGGACACATGCTCTCTTCCTGTAAATCTGTCTTAGTTGCAGTTTTTAGGGGGGAAGGGGGGGGGGGGGTAGTTTACTGAAGAATATTAACACAACATGATATCTTACAGGTATATCTAAATTTTCACACCTATTTGTGGCGAGGAATGACTTTTCATAGCTCATCTAACCATGAATTCCTACACACCCTATATTTGGCTTGCAGTTCTGATAAAGTCACGAATGTTTACGAACAAGTTTTTTGTACTACGTCCCTTTGACAATGACGCCAAAGTACAAAAACTGAAAAAATGACCTTATTCAAGTACAGATAACTTTTGTTCTAGGACTAAATTCAAAATTCTGTGAGGTCATTTTGTTGATGATTTATTCAGCTTTAAAATGAGCTGTCACACATGTCTGTATGTGTTGCCGTAAGTGAGAAGAAGATTTTTAAAGAGGGTAGGGTCAGAAATCACGGCAAAAACGCTAAAAACAAAATGGCCGCTCAGTCACGTGACCTTCGAATTCGTCATGATTTGCTTTTCTGCTCGCACTGTCAATGCGCATCTTTTAAAAAAAGTTGCAAGTCTCTAGCTGCATTTTGACGATTTTTCCCATGTTAAAAATCGACATTTAGAATCGAACTGGACCTTTAATGGCTGGTCCGATTGGGCCCAAAAGAATCGGCATGAAACTACTCAGTAAGGGCTATCATTCTGCAAAGTTTGGTTGCATTAGCTGCATTCCTTCTGGTAGAAGTGCTGCGGACAAAATCGCTGGAAGAATAATAATAATAATAATAAAACACGCCAATCTCAATAAGGATTCTGCCCCAAAGGGCTGAATCCTTAATAATAAAACACGCCAATCTCAATAAGGATTCTGCCCCAAAGGGCTGAATCCTTAATTAGGTTCCGAAATATTGGGTTTTTCGTGTTGGATTCGTCAAATCTTAGTCAATTAAGACTCCAGAAAGGTATTTGGAGTGTTCAAGTGCCATTTTGGAAGTTTTAGGCCACTTATCAGTATGTTTCAGGCCACCTATCTGTATACCAATTGGTGTTGAGGGACGTTGTAATATAGTCGCCAGCGACAATAAAATGATTCAGCCCGTGATTTTCTATCTGTAGTCCTTGGAAGCAATATCCTTAACATTGTGAAATCAGACATAGACGAGAAACGTTGTCAGTAAGGGTGTGAGTGAGGCCTTAGAAGGCAATATGTAGCTAGTTTGGAGTCAAAAACGTAGGTGAAACGTTGATGGTGACAGGTGTTTTTTGCAGCAAAAGGTGTTTGTGAACTTTTCCTTTGCAATTTTGGAACAAAATTGAATATCACAATGTCTGACCTATCCAGATGAGAGGGAGTGCTTGTTTAAAAGTTGAAATAGTGCGACAGTTGAAGTAGAAATTGCGTTAAAGGCGCTTTCACACCCAGCCGAGTGAAATCAGCTGCATGGTACATGACTAAATGTCCGTTTTTTACTAATAAATATGACTCAACTCAACTCATCTCAGCGAAGCAAGCAAGCTTTATTTGCTCGTCATGCTGTCTTGGTTGATTGGGAACATACAGGCATTCGGTCTTGTTATATCTTGACCAAATCTTCATTTTGAAGACATCTGCTACAGAGGACACATGCTCTCTTCCTGTAAATCTGTCTTAGTGGCAGTGTTTAGGGGGGAAGGGGGGGGGGGGGGGGGGGGGGGGGGGGTAGTTTACTGAAGAATATTAACACAACATGATATCTTACAGGTATATCTAAATTTTCACACCTATTTGTGGCGAGGAATGACTTTTCATAGCTCATCTAACCATGAATTCCTACACACCCTATATTTGGCTTGCAGTTCTGATAAAGTCACGAATGTTTACGAACAAGTTTTTTGTACTACGTCCCTTTGACAATGACGCCAAAGTACAAAAACTGAAAAAATGACCTTATTCAAGTACAGATAACTTTTGTTCTAGGACTAAATTCAAAATTCTGTGAGGTCATTTTGTTGATGATTTATTCAGCTTTAAAATGAGCTGTCACACATGTCTGTATGTGTTGCCGTAAGTGAGAAGAAGATTTTTAAAGAGGGTAGGGTCAGAAATCACGGCAAAAACGCTAAAAACAAAATGGCCGCTCAGTCACGTGACCTTCGAATTCGTCATGATTTGCTTTTCTGCTCGCACTGTCAATGCGCATCTTTTAAAAAAAGTTGCAAGTCTCTAGCTGCATTTTGACGATTTTTCCCATGTTAAAAATCGACATTTAGAATCGAACTGGACCTTTAATGGCTGGTCCGATTGGGCCCAAAAGAATCGGCATGAAACTACTCAGTAAGGGCTATCATTCTGCAAAGTTTGGTTGCATTAGCTGCATTCCTTCTGGTAGAAGTGCTGCGGACAAAATCGCTGGAAGAATAATAATAATAATAATAAAACACGCCAATCTCAATAAGGATTCTGCCCCAAAGGGCTGAATCCTTAATAATAAAACACGCCAATCTCAATAAGGATTCTGCCCCAAAGGGCTGAATCCTTAATTAGGTTCCGAAATATTGGGTTTTTCGTGTTGGATTCGTCAAATCTTAGTCAATTAAGACTCCAGAAAGGTATTTGGAGTGTTCAAGTGCCATTTTGGAAGTTTTAGGCCACTTATCAGTATGTTTCAGGCCACCTATCTGTATACCAATTGGTGTTGAGGGACGTTGTAATATAGTCGCCAGCGACAATAAAATGATTCAGCCCGTGATTTTCTATCTGTAGTCCTTGGAAGCAATATCCTTAACATTGTGAAATCAGACATAGACGAGAAACGTTGTCAGTAAGGGTGTGAGTGAGGCCTTAGAAGGCAATATGTAGCTAGTTTGGAGTCAAAAACGTAGGTGAAACGTTGATGGTGACAGGTGTTTTTTGCAGCAAAAGGTGTTTGTGAACTTTTCCTTTGCAATTTTGGAACAAAATTGAATATCACAATGTCTGACCTATCCAGATGAGAGGGAGTGCTTGTTTAAAAGTTGAAATAGTGCGACAGTTGAAGTAGAAATTGCGTTAAAGGCGCTTTCACACCCAGCCGAGTGAAATCAGCTGCATGGTACATGACTAAATGTCCGTTTTTTACTAATAAATATGAATCAACTCAACTCAACTCATCTCAGCGAAGCAAGCAAGCTTTATTTGCTCGTCATGCTGTCTTGGTTGATTGGGAACATACAGGCATTCGGTCTTGTTATATCTTGACCAAATCTTCATTTTGAAGACATCTGCTACAGAGGACACATGCTCTCTTCCTGTAAATCTGTCTTAGTTGCAGTTTTTAGGGGGGAAGGGGGGGGGGGGGGTAGTTTACTGAAGAATATTAACACAACATGATATCTTACAGGTATATCTAAATTTTCACACCTATTTGTGGCGAGGAATGACTTTTCATAGCTCATCTAACCATGAATTCCTACACACCCTATATTTGGCTTGCAGTTCTGATAAAGTCACGAATGTTTACGAACAAGTTTTTTGTACTACGTCCCTTTGACAATGACGCCAAAGTACAAAAACTGAAAAAATGACCTTATTCAAGTACAGATAACTTTTGTTCTAGGACTAAATTCAAAATTCTGTGAGGTCATTTTGTTGATGATTTATTCAGCTTTAAAATGAGCTGTCACACATGTCTGTATGTGTTGCCGTAAGTGAGAAGAAGATTTTTAAAGAGGGTAGGGTCAGAAATCACGGCAAAAACGCTAAAAACAAAATGGCCGCTCAGTCACGTGACCTTCGAATTCGTCATGATTTGCTTTTCTGCTCGCACTGTCAATGCGCATCTTTTAAAAAAAGTTGCAAGTCTCTAGCTGCATTTTGACGATTTTTCCCATGTTAAAAATCGACATTTAGAATCGAACTGGACCTTTAATGGCTGGTCCGATTGGGCCCAAAAGAATCGGCATGAAACTACTCAGTAAGGGCTATCATTCTGCAAAGTTTGGTTGCATTAGCTGCATTCCTTCTGGTAGAAGTGCTGCGGACAAAATCGCTGGAAGAATAATAATAATAATAATAAAACACGCCAATCTCAATAAGGATTCTGCCCCAAAGGGCTGAATCCTTAATAATAAAACACGCCAATCTCAATAAGGATTCTGCCCCAAAGGGCTGAATCCTTAATTAGGTTCCGAAATATTGGGTTTTTCGTGTTGGATTCGTCAAATCTTAGTCAATTAAGACTCCAGAAAGGTATTTGGAGTGTTCAAGTGCCATTTTGGAAGTTTTAGGCCACTTATCAGTATGTTTCAGGCCACCTATCTGTATACCAATTGGTGTTGAGGGACGTTGTAATATAGTCGCCAGCGACAATAAAATGATTCAGCCCGTGATTTTCTATCTGTAGTCCTTGGAAGCAATATCCTTAACATTGTGAAATCAGACATAGACGAGAAACGTTGTCAGTAAGGGTGTGAGTGAGGCCTTAGAAGGCAATATGTAGCTAGTTTGGAGTCAAAAACGTAGGTGAAACGTTGATGGTGACAGGTGTTTTTTGCAGCAAAAGGTGTTTGTGAACTTTTCCTTTGCAATTTTGGAACAAAATTGAATATCACAATGTCTGACCTATCCAGATGAGAGGGAGTGCTTGTTTAAAAGTTGAAATAGTGCGACAGTTGAAGTAGAAATTGCGTTAAAGGCGCTTTCACACCCAGCCGAGTGAAATCAGCTGCATGGTACATGACTAAATGTCCGTTTTTTACTAATAAATATGAATCAACTCAACTCAACTCATCTCAGCGAAGCAAGCAAGCTTTATTTGCTCGTCATGCTGTCTTGGTTGATTGGGAACATACAGGCATTCGGTCTTGTTATATCTTGACCAAATCTTCATTTTGAAGACATCTGCTACAGAGGACACATGCTCTCTTCCTGTAAATCTGTCTTAGTTGCAGTTTTTAGGGGGGAAGGGGGGGGGGGGGGGGGTAGTTTACTGAAGAATATTAACACAACATGATATCTTACAGGTATATCTAAATTTTCACACCTATTTGTGGCGAGGAATGACTTTTCATAGCTCATCTAACCATGAATTCCTACACACCCTATATTTGGCTTGCAGTTCTGATAAAGTCACGAATGTTTACGAACAAGTTTTTTGTACTACGTCCCTTTGACAATGACGCCAAAGTACAAAAACTGAAAAAATGACCTTATTCAAGTACAGATAACTTTTGTTCTAGGACTAAATTCAAAATTCTGTGAGGTCATTTTGTTGATGATTTATTCAGCTTTAAAATGAGCTGTCACACATGTCTGTATGTGTTGCCGTAAGTGAGAAGAAGATTTTTAAAGAGGGTAGGGTCAGAAATCACGGCAAAAACGCTAAAAACAAAATGGCCGCTCAGTCACGTGACCTTCGAATTCGTCATGATTTGCTTTTCTGCTCGCACTGTCAATGCGCATCTTTTAAAAAAAGTTGCAAGTCTCTAGCTGCATTTTGACGATTTTTCCCATGTTAAAAATCGACATTTAGAATCGAACTGGACCTTTAATGGCTGGTCCGATTGGGCCCAAAAGAATCGGCATGAAACTACTCAGTAAGGGCTATCATTCTGCAAAGTTTGGTTGCATTAGCTGCATTCCTTCTGGTAGAAGTGCTGCGGACAAAATCGCTGGAAGAATAATAATAATAATAATAAAACACGCCAATCTCAATAAGGATTCTGCCCCAAAGGGCTGAATCCTTAATAATAAAACACGCCAATCTCAATAAGGATTCTGCCCCAAAGGGCTGAATCCTTAATTAGGTTCCGAAATATTGGGTTTTTCGTGTTGGATTCGTCAAATCTTAGTCAATTAAGACTCCAGAAAGGTATTTGGAGTGTTCAAGTGCCATTTTGGAAGTTTTAGGCCACTTATCAGTATGTTTCAGGCCACCTATCTGTATACCAATTGGTGTTGAGGGACGTTGTAATATAGTCGCCAGCGACAATAAAATGATTCAGCCCGTGATTTTCTATCTGTAGTCCTTGGAAGCAATATCCTTAACATTGTGAAATCAGACATAGACGAGAAACGTTGTCAGTAAGGGTGTGAGTGAGGCCTTAGAAGGCAATATGTAGCTAGTTTGGAGTCAAAAACGTAGGTGAAACGTTGATGGTGACAGGTGTTTTTTGCAGCAAAAGGTGTTTGTGAACTTTTCCTTTGCAATTTTGGAACAAAATTGAATATCACAATGTCTGACCTATCCAGATGAGAGGGAGTGCTTGTTTAAAAGTTGAAATAGTGCGACAGTTGAAGTAGAAATTGCGTTAAAGGCGCTTTCACACCCAGCCGAGTGAAATCAGCTGCATGGTACATGACTAAATGTCCGTTTTTTACTAATAAATATGAATCAACTCAACTCAACTCATCTCAGCGAAGCAAGCAAGCTTTATTTGCTCGTCATGCTGTCTTGGTTGATTGGGAACATACAGGCATTCGGTCTTGTTATATCTTGACCAAATCTTCATTTTGAAGACATCTGCTACAGAGGACACATGCTCTCTTCCTGTAAATCTGTCTTAGTTGCAGTTTTTAGGGGGGAAGGGGGGGGGGGGGGGGGGTAGTTTACTGAAGAATATTAACACAACATGATATCTTACAGGTATATCTAAATTTTCACACCTATTTGTGGCGAGGAATGACTTTTCATAGCTCATCTAACCATGAATTCCTACACACCCTATATTTGGCTTGCAGTTCTGATAAAGTCACGAATGTTTACGAACAAGTTTTTTGTACTACGTCCCTTTGACAATGACGCCAAAGTACAAAAACTGAAAAAATGACCTTATTCAAGTACAGATAACTTTTGTTCTAGGACTAAATTCAAAATTCTGTGAGGTCATTTTGTTGATGATTTATTCAGCTTTAAAATGAGCTGTCACACATGTCTGTATGTGTTGCCGTAAGTGAGAAGAAGATTTTTAAAGAGGGTAGGGTCAGAAATCACGGCAAAAACGCTAAAAACAAAATGGCCGCTCAGTCACGTGACCTTCGAATTCGTCATGATTTGCTTTTCTGCTCGCACTGTCAATGCGCATCTTTTAAAAAAAGTTGCAAGTCTCTAGCTGCATTTTGACGATTTTTCCCATGTTAAAAATCGACATTTAGAATCGAACTGGACCTTTAATGGCTGGTCCGATTGGGCCCAAAAGAATCGGCATGAAACTACTCAGTAAGGGCTATCATTCTGCAAAGTTTGGTTGCATTAGCTGCATTCCTTCTGGTAGAAGTGCTGCGGACAAAATCGCTGGAAGAATAATAATAATAATAATAAAACACGCCAATCTCAATAAGGATTCTGCCCCAAAGGGCTGAATCCTTAATTAGGTTCCGAAATATTGGGTTTTTCGTGTTGGATTCGTCAAATCTTAGTCAATTAAGACTCCAGAAAGGTATTTGGAGTGTTCAAGTGCCATTTTGGAAGTTTTAGGCCACTTATCAGTATGTTTCAGGCCACCTATCTGTATACCAATTGGTGTTGAGGGACGTTGTAATATAGTCGCCAGCGACAATAAAATGATTCAGCCCGTGATTTTCTATCTGTAGTCCTTGGAAGCAATATCCTTAACATTGTGAAATCAGACATAGACGAGAAACGTTGTCAGTAAGGGTGTGAGTGAGGCCTTAGAAGGCAATATGTAGCTAGTTTGGAGTCAAAAACGTAGGTGAAACGTTGATGGTGACAGGTGTTTTTTGCAGCAAAAGGTGTTTGTGAACTTTTCCTTTGCAATTTTGGAACAAAATTGAATATCACAATGTCTGACCTATCCAGATGAGAGGGAGTGCTTGTTTAAAAGTTGAAATAGTGCGACAGTTGAAGTAGAAATTGCGTTAAAGGCGCTTTCACACCCAGCCGAGTGAAATCAGCTGCATGGTACATGACTAAATGTCCGTTTTTTACTAATAAATATGAATCAACTCAACTCAACTCATCTCAGCGAAGCAAGCAAGCTTTATTTGCTCGTCATGCTGTCTTGGTTGATTGGGAACATACAGGCATTCGGTCTTGTTATATCTTGACCAAATCTTCATTTTGAAGACATCTGCTACAGAGGACACATGCTCTCTTCCTGTAAATCTGTCTTAGTTGCAGTTTTTAGGGGGGAAGGGGGGGGGGGGGGGGGGGGGTAGTTTACTGAAGAATATTAACACAACATGATATCTTACAGGTATATCTAAATTTTCACACCTATTTGTGGCGAGGAATGACTTTTCATAGCTCATCTAACCATGAATTCCTACACACCCTATATTTGGCTTGCAGTTCTGATAAAGTCACGAATGTTTACGAACAAGTTTTTTGTACTACGTCCCTTTGACAATGACGCCAAAGTACAAAAACTGAAAAAATGACCTTATTCAAGTACAGATAACTTTTGTTCTAGGACTAAATTCAAAATTCTGTGAGGTCATTTTGTTGATGATTTATTCAGCTTTAAAATGAGCTGTCACACATGTCTGTATGTGTTGCCGTAAGTGAGAAGAAGATTTTTAAAGAGGGTAGGGTCAGAAATCACGGCAAAAACGCTAAAAACAAAATGGCCGCTCAGTCACGTGACCTTCGAATTCGTCATGATTTGCTTTTCTGCTCGCACTGTCAATGCGCATCTTTTAAAAAAAGTTGCAAGTCTCTAGCTGCATTTTGACGATTTTTCCCATGTTAAAAATCGACATTTAGAATCGAACTGGACCTTTAATGGCTGGTCCGATTGGGCCCAAAAGAATCGGCATGAAACTACTCAGTAAGGGCTATCATTCTGCAAAGTTTGGTTGCATTAGCTGCATTCCTTCTGGTAGAAGTGCTGCGGACAAAATCGCTGGAAGAATAATAATAATAATAATAAAACACGCCAATCTCAATAAGGATTCTGCCCCAAAGGGCTGAATCCTTAATTAGGTTCCGAAATATTGGGTTTTTCGTGTTGGATTCGTCAAATCTTAGTCAATTAAGACTCCAGAAAGGTATTTGGAGTGTTCAAGTGCCATTTTGGAAGTTTTAGGCCACTTATCAGTATGTTTCAGGCCACCTATCTGTATACCAATTGGTGTTGAGGGACGTTGTAATATAGTCGCCAGCGACAATAAAATGATTCAGCCCGTGATTTTCTATCTGTAGTCCTTGGAAGCAATATCCTTAACATTGTGAAATCAGACATAGACGAGAAACGTTGTCAGTAAGGGTGTGAGTGAGGCCTTAGAAGGCAATATGTAGCTAGTTTGGAGTCAAAAACGTAGGTGAAACGTTGATGGTGACAGGTGTTTTTTGCAGCAAAAGGTGTTTGTGAACTTTTCCTTTGCAATTTTGGAACAAAATTGAATATCACAATGTCTGACCTATCCAGATGAGAGGGAGTGCTTGTTTAAAAGTTGAAATAGTGCGACAGTTGAAGTAGAAATTGCGTTAAAGGCGCTTTCACACCCAGCCGAGTGAAATCAGCTGCATGGTACATGACTAAATGTCCGTTTTTTACTAATAAATATGAATCAACTCAACTCAACTCATCTCAGCGAAGCAAGCAAGCTTTATTTGCTCGTCATGCTGTCTTGGTTGATTGGGAACATACAGGCATTCGGTCTTGTTATATCTTGACCAAATCTTCATTTTGAAGACATCTGCTACAGAGGACACATGCTCTCTTCCTGTAAATCTGTCTTAGTTGCAGTTTTTAGGGGGGAAGGGGGGGGGGGGGGGTAGTTTACTGAAGAATATTAACACAACATGATATCTTACAGGTATATCTAAATTTTCACACCTATTTGTGGCGAGGAATGACTTTTCATAGCTCATCTAACCATGAATTCCTACACACCCTATATTTGGCTTGCAGTTCTGATAAAGTCACGAATGTTTACGAACAAGTTTTTTGTACTACGTCCCTTTGACAATGACGCCAAAGTACAAAAACTGAAAAAATGACCTTATTCAAGTACAGATAACTTTTGTTCTAGGACTAAATTCAAAATTCTGTGAGGTCATTTTGTTGATGATTTATTCAGCTTTAAAATGAGCTGTCACACATGTCTGTATGTGTTGCCGTAAGTGAGAAGAAGATTTTTAAAGAGGGTAGGGTCAGAAATCACGGCAAAAACGCTAAAAACAAAATGGCCGCTCAGTCACGTGACCTTCGAATTCGTCATGATTTGCTTTTCTGCTCGCACTGTCAATGCGCATCTTTTAAAAAAATTTGCAAGTCTCTAGCTGCATTTTGACGATTTTTCCCATGTTAAAAATCGACATTTAGAATCGAACTGGACCTTTAATGGCTGGTCCGATTGGGCCCAAAAGAATCGGCATGAAACTACTCAGTAAGGGCTATCATTCTGCAAAGTTTGGTTGCATTAGCTGCATTCCTTCTGGTAGAAGTGCTGCGGACAAAATCGCTGGAAGAATAATAATAATAATAATAAAACACGCCAATCTCAATAAGGATTCTGCCCCAAAGGGCTGAATCCTTAATTAGGTTCCGAAATATTGGGTTTTTCGTGTTGGATTCGTCAAATCTTAGTCAATTAAGACTCCAGAAAGGTATTTGGAGTGTTCAAGTGCCATTTTGGAAGTTTTAGGCCACTTATCAGTATGTTTCAGGCCACCTATCTGTATACCAATTGGTGTTGAGGGACGTTGTAATATAGTCGCCAGCGACAATAAAATGATTCAGCCCGTGATTTTCTATCTGTAGTCCTTGGAAGCAATATCCTTAACATTGTGAAATCAGACATAGACGAGAAACGTTGTCAGTAAGGGTGTGAGTGAGGCCTTAGAAGGCAATATGTAGCTAGTTTGGAGTCAAAAACGTAGGTGAAACGTTGATGGTGACAGGTGTTTTTTGCAGCAAAAGGTGTTTGTGAACTTTTCCTTTGCAATTTTGGAACAAAATTGAATATCACAATGTCTGACCTATCCAGATGAGAGGGAGTGCTTGTTTAAAAGTTGAAATAGTGCGACAGTTGAAGTAGAAATTGCGTTAAAGGCGCTTTCACACCCAGCCGAGTGAAATCAGCTGCATGGTACATGACTAAATGTCCGTTTTTTACTAATAAATATGAATCAACTCAACTCAACTCATCTCAGCGAAGCAAGCAAGCTTTATTTGCTCGTCATGCTGTCTTGGTTGATTGGGAACATACAGGCATTCGGTCTTGTTATATCTTGACCAAATCTTCATTTTGAAGACATCTGCTACAGAGGACACATGCTCTCTTCCTGTAAATCTGTCTTAGTTGCAGTTTTTAGGGGGGAAGGGGGGGGGGGGGGGGTAGTTTAATGAATAATATTAACACAACATGATATCTTACAGGTATATCTAAATTTTAACACCTATTTGTGGCGAGGAATGACTTTTCATAGCTCATCTAACCATGAATTCCTACACACCCTATATTTGGCTTGCAGTTCTGATAAAGTCACGAATGTTTACGAACAAGTTTTTTGTACTACGTCCCTTTGACAATGACGCCAAAGTACAAAAACTGAAAAAATGACCTTATTCAAGTACAGATAACTTTTGTTCTAGGACTAAATTCAAAATTCTGTGAGGTCATTTTGTTGATGATTTATTCAGCTTTAAAATGAGCTGTCACACATGTCTGTATGTGTTGCCGTAAGTGAGAAGAAGATTTTTAAAGAGGGTAGGGTCAGAAATCACGGCAAAAACGCTAAAAACAAAATGGCCGCTCAGTCACGTGACCTTCGAATTCGTCATGATTTGCTTTTCTGCTCGCACTGTCAATGCGCATCTTTTAAAAAAAGTTGCAAGTCTCTAGCTGCATTTTGACGATTTTTCCCATGTTAAAAATCGACATTTAGAATCGAACTGGACCTTTAATGGCTGGTCCGATTGGGCCCAAAAGAATCGGCATGAAACTACTCAGTAAGGGCTATCATTCTGCAAAGTTTGGTTGCATTAGCTGCATTCCTTCTGGTAGAAGTGCTGCGGACAAAATCGCTGGAAGAATAATAATAATAATAATAAAACACGCCAATCTCAATAAGGATTCTGCCCCAAAGGGCTGAATCCTTAATTAGGTTCCGAAATATTGGGTTTTTCGTGTTGGATTCGTCAAATCTTAGTCAATTAAGACTCCAGAAAGGTATTTGGAGTGTTCAAGTGCCATTTTGGAAGTTTTAGGCCACTTATCAGTATGTTTCAGGCCACCTATCTGTATACCAATTGGTGTTGAGGGACGTTGTAATATAGTCGCCAGCGACAATAAAATGATTCAGCCCGTGATTTTCTATCTGTAGTCCTTGGAAGCAATATCCTTAACATTGTGAAATCAGACATAGACGAGAAACGTTGTCAGTAAGGGTGTGAGTGAGGCCTTAGAAGGCAATATGTAGCTAGTTTGGAGTCAAAAACGTAGGTGAAACGTTGATGGTGACAGGTGTTTTTTGCAGCAAAAGGTGTTTGTGAACTTTTCCTTTGCAATTTTGGAACAAAATTGAATATCACAATGTCTGACCTATCCAGATGAGAGGGAGTGCTTGTTTAAAAGTTGAAATAGTGCGACAGTTGAAGTAGAAATTGCGTTAAAGGCGCTTTCACACCCAGCCGAGTGAAATCAGCTGCATGGTACATGACTAAATGTCCGTTTTTTACTAATAAATATGAATCAACTCAACTCAACTCATCTCAGCGAAGCAAGCAAGCTTTATTTGCTCGTCATGCTGTCTTGGTTGATTGGGAACATACAGGCATTCGGTCTTGTTATATCTTGACCAAATCTTCATTTTGAAGACATCTGCTACAGAGGACACATGCTCTCTTCCTGTAAATCTGTCTTAGTTGCAGTTTTTAGGGGGGAAGGGGGGGGGGGGGGGGGGTAGTTTACTGAAGAATATTAACACAACATGATATCTTACAGGTATATCTAAATTTTCACACCTATTTGTGGCGAGGAATGACTTTTCATAGCTCATCTAACCATGAATTCCTACACACCCTATATTTGGCTTGCAGTTCTGATAAAGTCACGAATGTTTACGAACAAGTTTTTTGTACTACGTCCCTTTGACAATGACGCCAAAGTACAAAAACTGAAAAAATGACCTTATTCAAGTACAGATAACTTTTGTTCTAGGACTAAATTCAAAATTCTGTGAGGTCATTTTGTTGATGATTTATTCAGCTTTAAAATGAGCTGTCACACATGTCTGTATGTGTTGCCGTAAGTGAGAAGAAGATTTTTAAAGAGGGTAGGGTCAGAAATCACGGCAAAAACGCTAAAAACAAAATGGCCGCTCAGTCACGTGACCTTCGAATTCGTCATGATTTGCTTTTCTGCTCGCACTGTCAATGCGCATCTTTTAAAAAAAGTTGCAAGTCTCTAGCTGCATTTTGACGATTTTTCCCATGTTAAAAATCGACATTTAGAATCGAACTGGACCTTTAATGGCTGGTCCGATTGGGCCCAAAAGAATCGGCATGAAACTACTCAGTAAGGGCTATCATTCTGCAAAGTTTGGTTGCATTAGCTGCATTCCTTCTGGTAGAAGTGCTGCGGACAAAATCGCTGGAAGAATAATAATAATAATAATAAAACACGCCAATCTCAATAAGGATTCTGCCCCAAAGGGCTGAATCCTTAATTAGGTTCCGAAATATTGGGTTTTTCGTGTTGGATTCGTCAAATCTTAGTCAATTAAGACTCCAGAAAGGTATTTGGAGTGTTCAAGTGCCATTTTGGAAGTTTTAGGCCACTTATCAGTATGTTTCAGGCCACCTATCTGTATACCAATTGGTGTTGAGGGACGTTGTAATATAGTCGCCAGCGACAATAAAATGATTCAGCCCGTGATTTTCTATCTGTAGTCCTTGGAAGCAATATCCTTAACATTGTGAAATCAGACATAGACGAGAAACGTTGTCAGTAAGGGTGTGAGTGAGGCCTTAGAAGGCAATATGTAGCTAGTTTGGAGTCAAAAACGTAGGTGAAACGTTGATGGTGACAGGTGTTTTTTGCAGCAAAAGGTGTTTGTGAACTTTTCCTTTGCAATTTTGGAACAAAATTGAATATCACAATGTCTGACCTATCCAGATGAGAGGGAGTGCTTGTTTAAAAGTTGAAATAGTGCGACAGTTGAAGTAGAAATTGCGTTAAAGGCGCTTTCACACCCAGCCGAGTGAAATCAGCTGCATGGTACATGACTAAATGTCCGTTTTTTACTAATAAATATGAATCAACTCAACTCAACTCATCTCAGCGAAGCAAGCAAGCTTTATTTGCTCGTCATGCTGTCTTGGTTGATTGGGAACATACAGGCATTCGGTCTTGTTATATCTTGACCAAATCTTCATTTTGAAGACATCTGCTACAGAGGACACATGCTCTCTTCCTGTAAATCTGTCTTAGTTGCAGTTTTTAGGGGGGAAGGGGGGGGGGGGGGGGGGGGGGTAGTTTACTGAAGAATATTAACACAACATGATATCTTACAGGTATATCTAAATTTTCACACCTATTTGTGGCGAGGAATGACTTTTCATAGCTCATCTAACCATGAATTCCTACACACCCTATATTTGGCTTGCAGTTCTGATAAAGTCACGAATGTTTACGAACAAGTTTTTTGTACTACGTCCCTTTGACAATGACGCCAAAGTACAAAAACTGAAAAAATGACCTTATTCAAGTACAGATAACTTTTGTTCTAGGACTAAATTCAAAATTCTGTGAGGTCATTTTGTTGATGATTTATTCAGCTTTAAAATGAGCTGTCACACATGTCTGTATGTGTTGCCGTAAGTGAGAAGAAGATTTTTAAAGAGGGTAGGGTCAGAAATCACGGCAAAAACGCTAAAAACAAAATGGCCGCTCAGTCACGTGACCTTCGAATTCGTCATGATTTGCTTTTCTGCTCGCACTGTCAATGCGCATCTTTTAAAAAAAGTTGCAAGTCTCTAGCTGCATTTTGACGATTTTTCCCATGTTAAAAATCGACATTTAGAATCGAACTGGACCTTTAATGGCTGGTCCGATTGGGCCCAAAAGAATCGGCATGAAACTACTCAGTAAGGGCTATCATTCTGCAAAGTTTGGTTGCATTAGCTGCATTCCTTCTGGTAGAAGTGCTGCGGACAAAATCGCTGGAAGAATAATAATAATAATAATAAAACACGCCAATCTCAATAAGGATTCTGCCCCAAAGGGCTGAATCCTTAATTAGGTTCCGAAATATTGGGTTTTTCGTGTTGGATTCGTCAAATCTTAGTCAATTAAGACTCCAGAAAGGTATTTGGAGTGTTCAAGTGCCATTTTGGAAGTTTTAGGCCACTTATCAGTATGTTTCAGGCCACC
Organism: Gibbula magus; assembly: GCA_936450465.1. Classification (NCBI taxonomy): domain Eukaryota; kingdom Metazoa; phylum Mollusca; class Gastropoda; order Trochida; family Trochidae; genus Gibbula; species Gibbula magus. Next base: position 21,921 of record CAKZFU010000036.1, read on the forward strand.
TATCTGTATACCAATTGGTGTTGAGGGACGTTGTAATATAGTCGCCAGCGACAATAAAATGATTCAGCCCGTGATTTTCTATCTGTAGTCCTTGGAAGCAATATCCTTAACATTGTGAAATCAGACATAGACGAGAAACGTTGTCAGTAAGGGTGTGAGTGAGGCCTTAGAAGGCAATATGTAGCTAGTTTGGAGTCAAAAACGTAGGTGAAACGTTGATGGTGACAGGTGTTTTTTGCAGCAAAAGGTGTTTGTGAACTTTTCCTTTGCAATTTTGGAACAAAATTGAATATCACAATGTCTGACCTATCCAGATGAGAGGGAGTGCTTGTTTAAAAGTTGAAATAGTGCGACAGTTGAAGTAGAAATTGCGTTAAAGGCGCTTTCACACCCAGCCGAGTGAAATCAGCTGCATGGTACATGACTAAATGTCCGTTTTTTACTAATAAATATGAATCAACTCAACTCAACTCATCTCAGCGAAGCAAGCAAGCTTTATTTGCTCGTCATGCTGTCTTGGTTGATTGGGAACATACAGGCATTCGGTCTTGTTATATCTTGACCAAATCTTCATTTTGAAGACATCTGCTACAGAGGACACATGCTCTCTTCCTGTAAATCTGTCTTAGTTGCAGTTTTTAGGGGGGAAGGGGGGGGGGGGGGGGGGGGTAGTTTACTGAAGAATATTAACACAACATGATATCTTACAGGTATATCTAAATTTTCACACCTATTTGTGGCGAGGAATGACTTTTCATAGCTCATCTAACCATGAATTCCTACACACCCTATATTTGGCTTGCAGTTCTGATAAAGTCACGAATGTTTACGAACAAGTTTTTTGTACTACGTCCCTTTGACAATGACGCCAAAGTACAAAAACTGAAAAAATGACCTTATTCAAGTACAGATAACTTTTGTTCTAGGACTAAATTCAAAATTCTGTGAGGTCATTTTGTTGATGATTTATTCAGCTTTAAAATGAGCTGTCACACATGTCTGTATGTGTTGCCGTAAGTGAGAAGAAGATTTTTAAAGAGGGTAGGGTCAGAAATCACGGCAAAAACGCTAAAAACAAAATGGCCGCTCAGTCACGTGACCTTCGAATTCGTCATGATTTGCTTTTCTGCTCGCACTGTCAATGCGCATCTTTTAAAAAAAGTTGCAAGTCTCTAGCTGCATTTTGACGATTTTTCCCATGTTAAAAATCGACATTTAGAATCGAACTGGACCTTTAATGGCTGGTCCGATTGGGCCCAAAAGAATCGGCATGAAACTACTCAGTAAGGGCTATCATTCTGCAAAGTTTGGTTGCATTAGCTGCATTCCTTCTGGTAGAAGTGCTGCGGACAAAATCGCTGGAAGAATAATAATAATAATAATAAAACACGCCAATCTCAATAAGGATTCTGCCCCAAAGGGCTGAATCCTTAATTAGGTTCCGAAATATTGGGTTTTTCGTGTTGGATTCGTCAAATCTTAGTCAATTAAGACTCCAGAAAGGTATTTGGAGTGTTCAAGTGCCATTTTGGAAGTTTTAGGCCACTTATCAGTATGTTTCAGGCCACCTATCTGTATACCAATTGGTGTTGAGGGACGTTGTAATATAGTCGCCAGCGACAATAAAATGATTCAGCCCGTGATTTTCTATCTGTAGTCCTTGGAAGCAATATCCTTAACATTGTGAAATCAGACATAGACGAGAAACGTTGTCAGTAAGGGTGTGAGTGAGGCCTTAGAAGGCAATATGTAGCTAGTTTGGAGTCAAAAACGTAGGTGAAACGTTGATGGTGACAGGTGTTTTTTGCAGCAAAAGGTGTTTGTGAACTTTTCCTTTGCAATTTTGGAACAAAATTGAATATCACAATGTCTGACCTATCCAGATGAGAGGGAGTGCTTGTTTAAAAGTTGAAATAGTGCGACAGTTGAAGTAGAAATTGCGTTAAAGGCGCTTTCACACCCAGCCGAGTGAAATCAGCTGCATGGTACATGACTAAATGTCCGTTTTTTACTAATAAATATGAATCAACTCAACTCAACTCATCTCAGCGAAGCAAGCAAGCTTTATTTGCTCGTCATGCTGTCTTGGTTGATTGGGAACATACAGGCATTCGGTCTTGTTATATCTTGACCAAATCTTCATTTTGAAGACATCTGCTACAGAGGACACATGCTCTCTTCCTGTAAATCTGTCTTAGTTGCAGTTTTTAGGGGGGAAGGGGGGGGGGGGGGGGGGGGGGTAGTTTACTGAAGAATATTAACACAACATGATATCTTACAGGTATATCTAAATTTTCACACCTATTTGTGGCGAGGAATGACTTTTCATAGCTCATCTAACCATGAATTCCTACACACCCTATATTTGGCTTGCAGTTCTGATAAAGTCACGAATGTTTACGAACAAGTTTTTTGTACTACGTCCCTTTGACAATGACGCCAAAGTACAAAAACTGAAAAAATGACCTTATTCAAGTACAGATAACTTTTGTTCTAGGACTAAATTCAAAATTCTGTGAGGTCATTTTGTTGATGATTTATTCAGCTTTAAAATGAGCTGTCACACATGTCTGTATGTGTTGCCGTAAGTGAGAAGAAGATTTTTAAAGAGGGTAGGGTCAGAAATCACGGCAAAAACGCTAAAAACAAAATGGCCGCTCAGTCACGTGACCTTCGAATTCGTCATGATTTGCTTTTCTGCTCGCACTGTCAATGCGCATCTTTTAAAAAAAGTTGCAAGTCTCTAGCTGCATTTTGACGATTTTTCCCATGTTAAAAATCGACATTTAGAATCGAACTGGACCTTTAATGGCTGGTCCGATTGGGCCCAAAAGAATCGGCATGAAACTACTCAGTAAGGGCTATCATTCTGCAAAGTTTGGTTGCATTAGCTGCATTCCTTCTGGTAGAAGTGCTGCGGACAAAATCGCTGGAAGAATAATAATAATAATAATAAAACACGCCAATCTCAATAAGGATTCTGCCCCAAAGGGCTGAATCCTTAATTAGGTTCCGAAATATTGGGTTTTTCGTGTTGGATTCGTCAAATCTTAGTCAATTAAGACTCCAGAAAGGTATTTGGAGTGTTCAAGTGCCATTTTGGAAGTTTTAGGCCACTTATCAGTATGTTTCAGGCCACCTATCTGTATACCAATTGGTGTTGAGGGACGTTGTAATATAGTCGCCAGCGACAATAAAATGATTCAGCCCGTGATTTTCTATCTGTAGTCCTTGGAAGCAATATCCTTAACATTGTGAAATCAGACATAGACGAGAAACGTTGTCAGTAAGGGTGTGAGTGAGGCCTTAGAAGGCAATATGTAGCTAGTTTGGAGTCAAAAACGTAGGTGAAACGTTGATGGTGACAGGTGTTTTTTGCAGCAAAAGGTGTTTGTGAACTTTTCCTTTGCAATTTTGGAACAAAATTGAATATCACAATGTCTGACCTATCCAGATGAGAGGGAGTGCTTGTTTAAAAGTTGAAATAGTGCGACAGTTGAAGTAGAAATTGCGTTAAAGGCGCTTTCACACCCAGCCGAGTGAAATCAGCTGCATGGTACATGACTAAATGTCCGTTTTTTACTAATAAATATGAATCAACTCAACTCAACTCATCTCAGCGAAGCAAGCAAGCTTTATTTGCTCGTCATGCTGTCTTGGTTGATTGGGAACATACAGGCATTCGGTCTTGTTATATCTTGACCAAATCTTCATTTTGAAGACATCTGCTACAGAGGACACATGCTCTCTTCCTGTAAATCTGTCTTAGTTGCAGTTTTTAGGGGGGAAGGGGGGGGGGGGGGGGGGGGGGTAGTTTACTGAAGAATATTAACACAACATGATATCTTACAGGTATATCTAAATTTTCACACCTATTTGTGGCGAGGAATGACTTTTCATAGCTCATCTAACCATGAATTCCTACACACCCTATATTTGGCTTGCAGTTCTGATAAAGTCACGAATGTTTACGAACAAGTTTTTTGTACTACGTCCCTTTGACAATGACGCCAAAGTACAAAAACTGAAAAAATGACCTTATTCAAGTACAGATAACTTTTGTTCTAGGACTAAATTCAAAATTCTGTGAGGTCATTTTGTTGATGATTTATTCAGCTTTAAAATGAGCTGTCACACATGTCTGTATGTGTTGCCGTAAGTGAGAAGAAGATTTTTAAAGAGGGTAGGGTCAGAAATCACGGCAAAAACGCTAAAAACAAAATGGCCGCTCAGTCACGTGACCTTCGAATTCGTCATGATTTGCTTTTCTGCTCGCACTGTCAATGCGCATCTTTTAAAAAAAGTTGCAAGTCTCTAGCTGCATTTTGACGATTTTTCCCATGTTAAAAATCGACATTTAGAATCGAACTGGACCTTTAATGGCTGGTCCGATTGGGCCCAAAAGAATCGGCATGAAACTACTCAGTAAGGGCTATCATTCTGCAAAGTTTGGTTGCATTAGCTGCATTCCTTCTGGTAGAAGTGCTGCGGACAAAATCGCTGGAAGAATAATAATAATAATAATAAAACACGCCAATCTCAATAAGGATTCTGCCCCAAAGGGCTGAATCCTTAATTAGGTTCCGAAATATTGGGTTTTTCGTGTTGGATTCGTCAAATCTTAGTCAATTAAGACTCCAGAAAGGTATTTGGAGTGTTCAAGTGCCATTTTGGAAGTTTTAGGCCACTTATCAGTATGTTTCAGGCCACCTATCTGTATACCAATTGGTGTTGAGGGACGTTGTAATATAGTCGCCAGCGACAATAAAATGATTCAGCCCGTGATTTTCTATCTGTAGTCCTTGGAAGCAATATCCTTAACATTGTGAAATCAGACATAGACGAGAAACGTTGTCAGTAAGGGTGTGAGTGAGGCCTTAGAAGGCAATATGTAGCTAGTTTGGAGTCAAAAACGTAGGTGAAACGTTGATGGTGACAGGTGTTTTTTGCAGCAAAAGGTGTTTGTGAACTTTTCCTTTGCAATTTTGGAACAAAATTGAATATCACAATGTCTGACCTATCCAGATGAGAGGGAGTGCTTGTTTAAAAGTTGAAATAGTGCGACAGTTGAAGTAGAAATTGCGTTAAAGGCGCTTTCACACCCAGCCGAGTGAAATCAGCTGCATGGTACATGACTAAATGTCCGTTTTTTACTAATAAATATGAATCAACTCAACTCAACTCATCTCAGCGAAGCAAGCAAGCTTTATTTGCTCGTCATGCTGTCTTGGTTGATTGGGAACATACAGGCATTCGGTCTTGTTATATCTTGACCAAATCTTCATTTTGAAGACATCTGCTACAGAGGACACATGCTCTCTTCCTGTAAATCTGTCTTAGTTGCAGTTTTTAGGGGGGAAGGGGGGGGGGGGGGGGGGTAGTTTACTGAAGAATATTAACACAACATGATATCTTATCTTACAGGTATATCTAAATTTTCACACCTATTTGTGGCGAGGAATGACTTTTCATAGCTCATCTAACCATGAATTCCTACACACCCTATATTTGGCTTGCAGTTCTGATAAAGTCACGAATGTTTACGAACAAGTTTTTTGTACTACGTCCCTTTGACAATGACGCCAAAGTACAAAAACTGAAAAAATGACCTTATTCAAGTACAGATAACTTTTGTTCTAGGACTAAATTCAAAATTCTGTGAGGTCATTTTGTTGATGATTTATTCAGCTTTAAAATGAGCTGTCACACATGTCTGTATGTGTTGCCGTAAGTGAGAAGAAGATTTTTAAAGAGGGTAGGGTCAGAAATCACGGCAAAAACGCTAAAAACAAAATGGCCGCTCAGTCACGTGACCTTCGAATTCGTCATGATTTGCTTTTCTGCTCGCACTGTCAATGCGCATCTTTTAAAAAAAGTTGCAAGTCTCTAGCTGCATTTTGACGATTTTTCCCATGTTAAAAATCGACATTTAGAATCGAACTGGACCTTTAATGGCTGGTCCGATTGGGCCCAAAAGAATCGGCATGAAACTACTCAGTAAGGGCTATCATTCTGCAAAGTTTGGTTGCATTAGCTGCATTCCTTCTGGTAGAAGTGCTGCGGACAAAATCGCTGGAAGAATAATAATAATAATAATAAAACACGCCAATCTCAATAAGGATTCTGCCCCAAAGGGCTGAATCCTTAATAATAAAACACGCCAATCTCAATAAGGATTCTGCCCCAAAGGGCTGAATCCTTAATTAGGTTCCGAAATATTGGGTTTTTCGTGTTGGATTCGTCAAATCTTAGTCAATTAAGACTCCAGAAAGGTATTTGGAGTGTTCAAGTGCCATTTTGGAAGTTTTAGGCCACTTATCAGTATGTTTCAGGCCACCTATCTGTATACCAATTGGTGTTGAGGGACGTTGTAATATAGTCGCCAGCGACAATAAAATGATTCAGCCCGTGATTTTCTATCTGTAGTCCTTGGAAGCAATATCCTTAACATTGTGAAATCAGACATAGACGAGAAACGTTGTCAGTAAGGGTGTGAGTGAGGCCTTAGAAGGCAATATGTAGCTAGTTTGGAGTCAAAAACGTAGGTGAAACGTTGATGGTGACAGGTGTTTTTTGCAGCAAAAGGTGTTTGTGAACTTTTCCTTTGCAATTTTGGAACAAAATTGAATATCACAATGTCTGACCTATCCAGATGAGAGGGAGTGCTTGTTTAAAAGTTGAAATAGTGCGACAGTTGAAGTAGAAATTGCGTTAAAGGCGCTTTCACACCCAGCCGAGTGAAATCAGCTGCATGGTACATGACTAAATGTCCGTTTTTTACTAATAAATATGAATCAACTCAACTCAACTCATCTCAGCGAAGCAAGCAAGCTTTATTTGCTCGTCATGCTGTCTTGGTTGATTGGGAACATACAGGCATTCGGTCTTGTTATATCTTGACCAAATCTTCATTTTGAAGACATCTGCTACAGAGGACACATGCTCTCTTCCTGTAAATCTGTCTTAGTTGCAGTTTTTAGGGGGGAAGGGGGGGGGGGGGGGGGGGGGGGGGTAGTTTACTGAAGAATATTAACACAACATGATATCTTACAGGTATATCTAAATTTTCACACCTATTTGTGGCGAGGAATGACTTTTCATAGCTCATCTAACCATGAATTCCTACACACCCTATATTTGGCTTGCAGTTCTGATAAAGTCACGAATGTTTACGAACAAGTTTTTTGTACTACGTCCCTTTGACAATGACGCCAAAGTACAAAAACTGAAAAAATGACCTTATTCAAGTACAGATAACTTTTGTTCTAGGACTAAATTCAAAATTCTGTGAGGTCATTTTGTTGATGATTTATTCAGCTTTAAAATGAGCTGTCACACATGTCTGTATGTGTTGCCGTAAGTGAGAAGAAGATTTTTAAAGAGGGTAGGGTCAGAAATCACGGCAAAAACGCTAAAAACAAAATGGCCGCTCAGTCACGTGACCTTCGAATTCGTCATGATTTGCTTTTCTGCTCGCACTGTCAATGCGCATCTTTTAAAAAAAGTTGCAAGTCTCTAGCTGCATTTTGACGATTTTTCCCATGTTAAAAATCGACATTTAGAATCGAACTGGACCTTTAATGGCTGGTCCGATTGGGCCCAAAAGAATCGGCATGAAACTACTCAGTAAGGGCTATCATTCTGCAAAGTTTGGTTGCATTAGCTGCATTCCTTCTGGTAGAAGTGCTGCGGACAAAATCGCTGGAAGAATAATAATAATAATAATAAAACACGCCAATCTCAATAAGGATTCTGCCCCAAAGGGCTGAATCCTTAATAATAAAACACGCCAATCTCAATAAGGATTCTGCCCCAAAGGGCTGAATCCTTAATTAGGTTCCGAAATATTGGGTTTTTCGTGTTGGATTCGTCAAATCTTAGTCAATTAAGACTCCAGAAAGGTATTTGGAGTGTTCAAGTGCCATTTTGGAAGTTTTAGGCCACTTATCAGTATGTTTCAGGCCACCTATCTGTATACCAATTGGTGTTGAGGGACGTTGTAATATAGTCGCCAGCGACAATAAAATGATTCAGCCCGTGATTTTCTATCTGTAGTCCTTGGAAGCAATATCCTTAACATTGTGAAATCAGACATAGACGAGAAACGTTGTCAGTAAGGGTGTGAGTGAGGCCTTAGAAGGCAATATGTAGCTAGTTTGGAGTCAAAAACGTAGGTGAAACGTTGATGGTGACAGGTGTTTTTTGCAGCAAAAGGTGTTTGTGAACTTTTCCTTTGCAATTTTGGAACAAAATTGAATATCACAATGTCTGACCTATCCAGATGAGAGGGAGTGCTTGTTTAAAAGTTGAAATAGTGCGACAGTTGAAGTAGAAATTGCGTTAAAGGCGCTTTCACACCCAGCCGAGTGAAATCAGCTGCATGGTACATGACTAAATGTCCGTTTTTTACTAATAAATATGAATCAACTCAACTCAACTCATCTCAGCGAAGCAAGCAAGCTTTATTTGCTCGTCATGCTGTCTTGGTTGATTGGGAACATACAGGCATTCGGTCTTGTTATATCTTGACCAAATCTTCATTTTGAAGACATCTGCTACAGAGGACACATGCTCTCTTCCTGTAAATCTGTCTTAGTTGCAGTTTTTAGGGGGGAAGGGGGGGGGGGGGGGGGGGGGTAGTTTACTGAAGAATATTAACACAACATGATATCTTACAGGTATATCTAAATTTTCACACCTATTTGTGGCGAGGAATGACTTTTCATAGCTCATCTAACCATGAATTCCTACACACCCTATATTTGGCTTGCAGTTCTGATAAAGTCACGAATGTTTACGAACAAGTTTTTTGTACTACGTCCCTTTGACAATGACGCCAAAGTACAAAAACTGAAAAAATGACCTTATTCAAGTACAGATAACTTTTGTTCTAGGACTAAATTCAAAATTCTGTGAGGTCATTTTGTTGATGATTTATTCAGCTTTAAAATGAGCTGTCACACATGTCTGTATGTGTTGCCGTAAGTGAGAAGAAGATTTTTAAAGAGGGTAGGGTCAGAAATCACGGCAAAAACGCTAAAAACAAAATGGCCGCTCAGTCACGTGACCTTCGAATTCGTCATGATTTGCTTTTCTGCTCGCACTGTCAATGCGCATCTTTTAAAAAAAGTTGCAAGTCTCTAGCTGCATTTTGACGATTTTTCCCATGTTAAAAATCGACATTTAGAATCGAACTGGACCTTTAATGGCTGGTCCGATTGGGCCCAAAAGAATCGGCATGAAACTACTCAGTAAGGGCTATCATTCTGCAAAGTTTGGTTGCATTAGCTGCATTCCTTCTGGTAGAAGTGCTGCGGACAAAATCGCTGGAAGAATAATAATAATAATAATAAAACACGCCAATCTCAATAAGGATTCTGCCCCAAAGGGCTGAATCCTTAATAATAAAACACGCCAATCTCAATAAGGATTCTGCCCCAAAGGGCTGAATCCTTAATTAGGTTCCGAAATATTGGGTTTTTCGTGTTGGATTCGTCAAATCTTAGTCAATTAAGACTCCAGAAAGGTATTTGGAGTGTTCAAGTGCCATTTTGGAAGTTTTAGGCCACTTATCAGTATGTTTCAGGCCACCTATCTGTATACCAATTGGTGTTGAGGGACGTTGTAATATAGTCGCCAGCGACAATAAAATGATTCAGCCCGTGATTTTCTATCTGTAGTCCTTGGAAGCAATATCCTTAACATTGTGAAATCAGACATAGACGAGAAACGTTGTCAGTAAGGGTGTGAGTGAGGCCTTAGAAGGCAATATGTAGCTAGTTTGGAGTCAAAAACGTAGGTGAAACGTTGATGGTGACAGGTGTTTTTTGCAGCAAAAGGTGTTTGTGAACTTTTCCTTTGCAATTTTGGAACAAAATTGAATATCACAATGTCTGACCTATCCAGATGAGAGGGAGTGCTTGTTTAAAAGTTGAAATAGTGCGACAGTTGAAGTAGAAATTGCGTTAAAGGCGCTTTCACACCCAGCCGAGTGAAATCAGCTGCATGGTACATGACTAAATGTCCGTTTTTTACTAATAAATATGAATCAACTCAACTCAACTCATCTCAGCGAAGCAAGCAAGCTTTATTTGCTCGTCATGCTGTCTTGGTTGATTGGGAACATACAGGCATTCGGTCTTGTTATATCTTGACCAAATCTTCATTTTGAAGACATCTGCTACAGAGGACACATGCTCTCTTCCTGTAAATCTGTCTTAGTTGCAGTTTTTAGGGGGGAAGGGGGGGGGGGGGGGGGGTAGTTTACTGAAGAATATTAACACAACATGATATCTTACAGGTATATCTAAATTTTCACACCTATTTGTGGCGAGGAATGACTTTTCATAGCTCATCTAACCATGAATTCCTACACACCCTATATTTGGCTTGCAGTTCTGATAAAGTCACGAATGTTTACGAACAAGTTTTTTGTACTACGTCCCTTTGACAATGACGCCAAAGTACAAAAACTGAAAAAATGACCTTATTCAAGTACAGATAACTTTTGTTCTAGGACTAAATTCAAAATTCTGTGAGGTCATTTTGTTGATGATTTATTCAGCTTTAAAATGAGCTGTCACACATGTCTGTATGTGTTGCCGTAAGTGAGAAGAAGATTTTTAAAGAGGGTAGGGTCAGAAATCACGGCAAAAACGCTAAAAACAAAATGGCCGCTCAGTCACGTGACCTTCGAATTCGTCATGATTTGCTTTTCTGCTCGCACTGTCAATGCGCATCTTTTAAAAAAAGTTGCAAGTCTCTAGCTGCATTTGACGATTTTTCCCATGTTAAAAATCGACATTTAGAATCGAACTGGACCTTTAATGGCTGGTCCGATTGGGCCCAAAAGAATCGGCATGAAACTACTCAGTAAGGGCTATCATTCTGCAAAGTTTGGTTGCATTAGCTGCATTCCTTCTGGTAGAAGTGCTGCGGACAAAATCGCTGGAAGAATAATAATAATAATAATAAAACACGCCAATCTCAATAAGGATTCTGCCCCAAAGGGCTGAATCCTTAATAATAAAACACGCCAATCTCAATAAGGATTCTGCCCCAAAGGGCTGAATCCTTAATTAGGTTCCGAAATATTGGGTTTTTCGTGTTGGATTCGTCAAATCTTAGTCAATTAAGACTCCAGAAAG
>CAKZFU010000037.1:0-16000 GCA_936450465.1 Gibbula magus
TCCCTCAATTCTATGACTATAGCTGATGAACCATGAAAAACCCCAAAATATCAACCATTGGCAAATGCATTTTCGGGGCAAAAACTTTAAAAAATGAAAGAAAATTGGAATAATTTATTTAAAAATATATCTGCTGCATTATGTACTTTTCAAGAGATTAAAACAATAGATCATGCACCATTGCATACTTCTATTGGTCAATGAAGCTATTAGCTGAACTAAATGTCTGTTTTGAGGTAAAACAAAACTTAAAAAAACTTTAAAAATTGAAATAATTTATTTTAAAATATAACTAGTGCATAATACACTTTTATAGTGACTTGTATCATAGATCATGCACCATTGCATACTTCGATTGGTCAGTGTTACTCTTGGCTGAACAACATGTCTGTTTTGGGGTCATAAACCTTGAAAAATTAAATATTTTCTTTTAAAATATATGTGTTGCATAATACACTGTTGTGGTGATTAGAATTGTGGACATAAAGCATGTTTAGGATAACAAGCAAATGTATAACCAAAAGACTCCAAAAATGTTACTTTTCCAAAACCATTGGATTTTTTTTTATTATGGGGCAAAACCAAACAAAATCAATTTTAGGAATTTGTTCAGTTTGGGGAAAATCCCCCCAAAATTAAGATAATATCGTAAAAATTTGTGTGATCAGGACATTTAGGGATATATGAACCTACATGGATGGGCCATTTATTCACCATAGAAACCTTACAAAATAAACCTTTGGAAAAATGTAATTTTGGTGTACAATTCCAGGGATCCATCAAAACTTTACACAATGTTTAAGACAGTGATATTAAATTGTTCAAGAGTTACAGGTGCTCTGTTGCAACGAAAAATGTAACAATTGCGAAAGATGTAACAAACACGAAAATTGTTACATTGTTCATACGAAAAACAAACTATTTTGTTGTTACATTTTTCGTACATCTTACTGTAATGCCTATAGCACAGGCAAATAAACACCAACTCCCTTTTCCCTCCAGCTTTTATTCCGATTTCAAAGGAATAAGAAGCTACAACAAAGTACAGAAAAATATGTCACATTTTTGACAAAACTTAAATTCCAGATTGCGCATATGCAGTTTTACAGATAGCGTTAATACATTTGAAAGTTTTGTAAAATCTTACAAAACTACCACATTCATCTCCAATATATATGTAATAAGTTCTAAGATTGTTTTTCCTACATCAAAAATGTAATTTTGGACATGAAAGGTCTTATTTACGATTATTATGAGGTGACAGGTTCAGACCACATGGGTTTCCATTAGAACTGTTTTTAACCTAACTTTACAGAAAAATAAAGATTGTCATGACATAAAACTGTATCAACAGGTTTAAGACTAGAGTTATAAATGATATGAAACAAGAATTCTTACATTATGGTTCCTTCAGGGTTTAATCTGTGACAAAACATCAGAGCAGAAGCCGAGCGGCAACAGTCCAGATTGTAAACAAAAGTAAAGTATGCGAGTCGGCATACTGCCAATCCGGAATTACAAAATACACCAAAACGGCCTTACACAAAACCGTTACCATGTAACAGCACACTCCCCGTCTGATATCTTTAGATATCAAATGACAAATAAAGAACATATACATCAGAACATTTTGAAAATAACAGATTCATTCAATTGATGACAACAGCAACACTAGCTCAGTAACTGAGCGGGTGTAAGACATGTTTAGCAGCCTTCACAGTTCAAACAGCAGCTTTCCTAACTTTACCGTCATCACTTTCGACTACATTTAAGAAAACAGCCATTGGCCAGTGGTTTAGATGAACCGATTTGTCTAAGGTTAGGGGTTAGGGGTTAGGTTTAGGGTTAGGTTTAGGGTTAGGTTTAGGGTTAGGTTTAGGGTTAGGGTTAGGGTTAGGGTTAGGGTTAGGGTTAGGGTTAGGGTTAGGGTTAGGGTTAGGGTTAGGGTTAGGGTTAGGGTTAGGGTTAGGGTTAGGGTTAGGGTTAGGGTAAGAGCTGGTATACGAAGTTGATCAAGTGATCATGAGCAGGGAGGTAACTCTGTCTAGTTAGGTCTTCAAGACTATGTCTGGAAGACCTACTGTTATTATCCAGATTCATCTCTATTATTATTTGTACTTTTTTGACCAGAGGTTTCTGAAGTAACCACTGGGCCGATTTGCATGACATTTGCAGGGATGCTAGCCTGTGGCTGAACTAAGATAATAACGAGCCACTTTTTTTGATTTTCGACTTCTTTCTTGAGTTATCTCCCCTTGAAGTCAAAACTTCAAACCTTAATAACTCGGAAACTATTCAAGATATTTTCACAACATTTTCACCAAAATGTGCGCAAAAACATTCCCCATCGAAAAGGTTGACGGCCTTTTTTCTGCCGGAACAATAGATTTTTTGCTATTTCGAAAAAACTGATTTTTTTGTGAACTTTCGCGGTTTTTGGGGTACGCGTCTAAGAAAATCTTCTCCTCCCTCAAATCTATGACTATAGCTACATGTGATAGCTTATTTTGAAGATAAATACATTAGTAAGAGGATTGTAGAAGTCGATTTTTGAATTTCATCCTAGAATTTTAATAATCTCTCCTTGAACATGGTCATTTTTAAAAAGTGCGTTTTTCGGCTCTATGTTCAAATGGACCTCACTCGCTAAGGAAAACTCTGATTTGAATTCTGTTTATTGCAATCTGTTCACAATTTGTGGTTTAACAGGTCCACTTCAGAATGTGATCATGTAAATGTTGACCGTTTAAGCAAAACGTCGACATGAACACATTTGACGATTTTAAGGGGATTTTCTTTGGAGATTTTTTGTTCGAAAACTACTGAAGATAGAATCACGTTTGATAGCTCATATATATGCTGACGAAATAATTGAATCAATAGACACAAGAGAAGAAGCAAGTAAAGCCTGCTTGTCTGCACCAATGCCATATATATATGGAGGTCCTTTTACTTTTTTTTTTTTTTTTTTTTTTTTTTGAGTCCAAAACGCAACCTGGATTTCTCAACTTTCTAATCCCGCGAGGATCATAAAAATCAAGGTTTGAACCAAATCGGAGCAATACACGTTTTTTTATTCCTGGTGTTAAAAAAAAATCAAATCTGTTTTCTTAGTTCTTATTGAGAGGTACAAACTCCAAAAGTGTGTATTCCTGTCTTGCCATGTTTCTGCCACCATGACACACCGAAAAATCATGGTTTGAGCACAACAAAATTTTGAGCCCAAAAATTTATTTATTTTTTTTACTGCTTTTACAAATTTCTTCAAATGGGTTCCCGTAGTTATTATTGAGAAGTACACAGTCCAAAAATGTTGTTTGCAATGGTTACATGCTCAAAGGTCATTTGAAGCGGGATTCTTGAAGACCTGCAGTATTGACGTGTCAATCCTAGTCACAAGTAGACTCCCTTTAACAAGGGAAATTCATTCTGTTTTTAAATTAACTGAAGCACATACTAAAGCAAGAGTTACTTACCTTTAAACAAATTGAAGTCACATTTTGTTCCCGTAGTCACGGGCGTGTAACTCTAAGTCCGTTTCTTTTGGGTGTCATGTGTCTTTTGGGAAGCCAGCCTTTGTCTTTTAAGAAGTTAATTTTTTTAAGGTATATATATATGCATTTGTCATGTATCCAATGTTGATCTCCAAATATGGATTTAATGTTAGTCTTTGCCATTAACAATATTCTGTCAATGGCAATTAACTTCAATCACTTTATTAAATACAATGAACATTGATTCGATTTACGAAAAGGGTAAGGTTCAACGGTTATTGGCTAAGGTGCAAGGTAAAATGTATAAGATGCAATGTGCATGATGCAAGATGCCAGGTGCAAGATGCAAGATGCAAGGTACAAGGGTTAAGGTGCAAGGTGCAAGGGGTTAGGGGTTAGGGGTTAGGGTTAGGGTTAGGGTTAGGGCTTAGGGTTAGGGGTTAGGGTTAGGGTTAGGGTTAGGGCTTAGGGTTAGGGTAAGGAGTAGGGTAAGAGCTGGTATACGAAGTTGATCAAGTGATCATGAGCAGGGAGGTAACTCTGTCTAGTTAGGTCTTCAAGACTATGTCTGGAAGACCTACTGTTATTATCCAGATTCATCTCTATTATTATTTGTACTTTTTTGACCAGAGGTTTCTGAAGTAACCACTGGGCCGATTTGCATGACATTTGCAGGGATGCTAGCCTGTGGCTGAACTAAGATAATAACGAGCCACTTTTTTTGATTTTCGACTTCTTTCTTGAGTTATCTCCCCTTGAAGTCAAAACTTCAAACCTTAATAACTCGGAAACTATTCAAGATATTTTCACAACATTTTCACCAAAATGTGCGCAAAAACATTCCCCATCGAAAAGGTTGACGGCCTTTTTTCTGCCGGAACAATAGATTTTTTGCTATTTCGAAAAAACTGATTTTTTTGTGAACTTTCGCGGTTTTTGGGGTACGCGTCTAAGAAAATCTTCTCCTCCCTCAAATCTATGACTATAGCTACATGTGATAGCTTATTTTAGGGTTAGGGTTAGGGTTAGGGTTAGGGTTAGGGTTAGGGTTAGGGTTTAGGGTTAGGGTTAGGGTTAGGGTTAGGGTTAGGGTTAGGGTTAGGGTTAGGGTTAGGGTTAGGGTTAGGGTTAGGGTTAGGGTTAGGGTTAGGGTTAGGGTTAGGGTTAGGGTAAGAGCTGGTATACGAAGTTGATCAAGTGATCATGAGCAGGGAGGTAACTCTGTCTAGTTAGGTCTTCGAGACTATGTCTGGAAGACCTATTATTATCCGGGTTCATCTCTATAATTATTTGTATTTTTTGTGTCCAGAGGTTTCTGAAGTAACCACTGGGCCGATTTGCATGAAATTTGCAGGGATGCTAGCCTGTGGCTGAACTTAGATAATAACGAGCCACTTTTTTGGATTTTCGACTTCTTTCTTGAGGTATCACCCCTTGAAGTCAAAACTTCAAACCTTATTAGCTCGGAAACTATTTAAGATATTTTTACAACCTTTTCACCAAAATGTGCGTAACAACATTCCCCATCGAAAAGGTCGACGGCCTTTTTTCTGCCGGAACAATAGATTTTTTGCTATTTCGAATAAACTGAATTTTTGGTGAACTTTCGCGGTTTTTGGGGTACGCGTCTTAGAAAATCTTCTCCTCCCTCAATTCTATGACTATAGCTGATGAACCATGAAAAACCCCAAAATATCAACCATTGGCAAATGCATTTTCGGGGCAAAAACTTTAAAAAATGAAAGAAAATTGGAATAATTTATTTAAAAATATATCTGCTGCATTATGTACTTTTCAAGAGATTAAAACAATAGATCATGCACCATTGCATACTTCTATTGGTCAATGAAGCTATTAGCTGAACTAAATGTCTGTTTTGAGGTAAAACAAAACTTAAAAAAACTTTAAAAATTGAAATAATTTATTTTAAAATATAACTAGTGCATAATACACTTTTATAGTGACTTGTATCATAGATCATGCACCATTGCATACTTCGATTGGTCAGTGTTACTCTTGGCTGAACAACATGTCTGTTTTGGGGTCATAAACCTTGAAAAATTAAATATTTTCTTTTAAAATATATGTGTTGCATAATACACTGTTGTGGTGATTAGAATTGTGGACATAAAGCATGTTTAGGATAACAAGCAAATGTATAACCAAAAGACTCCAAAAATGTTACTTTTCCAAAACCATTGGATTTTTTTTTATTATGGGGCAAAACCAAACAAAATCAATTTTAGGAATTTGTTCAGTTTGGGGAAAATCCCCCCAAAATTAAGATAATATCGTAAAAATTTGTGTGATCAGGACATTTAGGGATATATGAACCTACATGGATGGGCCATTTATTCACCATAGAAACCTTACAAAATAAACCTTTGGAAAAATGTAATTTTGGTGTACAATTCCAGGGATCCATCAAAACTTTACACAATGTTTAAGACAGTGATATTAAATTGTTCAAGAGTTACAGGTGCTCTGTTGCAACGAAAAATGTAACAATTGCGAAAGATGTAACAAACACGAAAATTGTTACATTGTTCATACGAAAAACAAACTATTTTGTTGTTACATTTTTCGTACATCTTACTGTAATGCCTATAGCACAGGCAAATAAACACCAACTCCCTTTTCCCTCCAGCTTTTATTCCGATTTCAAAGGAATAAGAAGCTACAACAAAGTACAGAAAAATATGTCACATTTTTGACAAAACTTAAATTCCAGATTGCGCATATGCAGTTTTACAGATAGCGTTAATACATTTGAAAGTTTTGTAAAATCTTACAAAACTACCACATTCATCTCCAATATATATGTAATAAGTTCTAAGATTGTTTTTCCTACATCAAAAATGTAATTTTGGACATGAAAGGTCTTATTTACGATTATTATGAGGTGACAGGTTCAGACCACATGGGTTTCCATTAGAACTGTTTTTAACCTAACTTTACAGAAAAATAAAGATTGTCATGACATAAAACTGTATCAACAGGTTTAAGACTAGAGTTATAAATGATATGAAACAAGAATTCTTACATTATGGTTCCTTCAGGGTTTAATCTGTGACAAAACATCAGAGCAGAAGCCGAGCGGCAACAGTCCAGATTGTAAACAAAAGTAAAGTATGCGAGTCGGCATACTGCCAATCCGGAATTACAAAATACACCAAAACGGCCTTACACAAAACCGTTACCATGTAACAGCACACTCCCCGTCTGATATCTCTAGATATCAAATGACAAATAAAGAACATATACATCAGAACATTTTGAAAATAACAGATTCATTCAATTGATGACAACAGCAACACTAGCTCAGTAACTGAGCGGGTGTAAGACATGTTTAGCAGCCTTCACAGTTCAAACAGCAGCTTTCCTAACTTTACCGTCATCACTTTCGACTACATTTAAGAAAACAGCCATTGGCCAGTGGTTTAGATGAACCGATTTGTCTAAGGTTAGGGGTTAGGGGTTAGGTTTAGGGTTAGGGTTTAGGGGTTAGGGTTTAGGGTTTAGGGGTTAGGGTTAGGGTTAGGGTTAGGGTTAGGGTTAGGGTTAGGGTTAGGGTTAGGGTAAGAGCTGGTATACGAAGTTGATCAAGTGATCATGAGCAGGGAGGTAACTCTGTCTAGTTAGGTCTTCGAGACTATGTCTGGAAGACCTATTATTATCCGGGTTCATCTCTATTATTATTTGTATTTTTTGTGTCCAGAGGTTTCTGAAGTAACCACTGGGCCGATTTGCATGAAATTTGCAGGGATGCTAGCCTGTGGCTGAACTTAGATAATAACGAGCCACTTTTTTGGATTTTCGACTTCTTTCTTGAGGTATCACCCCTTGAAGTCAAAACTTCAAACCTTATTAGCTCGGAAACTATTTAAGATATTTTTACAACCTTTTCACCAAAATGTGCGTAACAACATTCCCCATCGAAAAGGTCGACGGCCTTTTTTCTGCCGGAACAATAGATTTTTTGCTATTTCGAATAAACTGAATTTTTGGTGAACTTTCGCGGTTTTTGGGGTACGCGTCTTAGAAAATCTTCTCCTCCCTCAATTCTATGACTATAGCTGATGAACCATGAAAAACCCCAAAATATCAACCATTGGCAAATGCATTTTCGGGGCAAAAACTTTAAAAAATGAAAGAAAATTGGAATAATTTATTTAAAAATATATCTGCTGCATTATGTACTTTTCAAGAGATTAAAACAATAGATCATGCACCATTGCATACTTCTATTGGTCAATGAAGCTATTAGCTGAACTAAATGTCTGTTTTGAGGTAAAACAAAACTTAAAAAAACTTTAAAAATTGAAATAATTTATTTTAAAATATAACTAGTGCATAATACACTTTTATAGTGACTTGTATCATAGATCATGCACCATTGCATACTTCGATTGGTCAGTGTTACTCTTGGCTGAACAACATGTCTGTTTTGGGGTCATAAACCTTGAAAAATTAAATATTTTCTTTTAAAATATATGTGTTGCATAATACACTGTTGTGGTGATTAGAATTGTGGACATAAAGCATGTTTAGGATAACAAGCAAATGTATAACCAAAAGACTCCAAAAATGTTACTTTTCCAAAACCATTGGATTTTTTTTTATTATGGGGCAAAACCAAACAAAATCAATTTTAGGAATTTGTTCAGTTTGGGGAAAATCCCCCCAAAATTAAGATAATATCGTAAAAATTTGTGTGATCAGGACATTTAGGGATATATGAACCTACATGGATGGGCCATTTATTCACCATAGAAACCTTACAAAATAAACCTTTGGAAAAATGTAATTTTGGTGTACAATTCCAGGGATCCATCAAAACTTTACACAATGTTTAAGACAGTGATATTAAATTGTTCAAGAGTTACAGGTGCTCTGTTGCAACGAAAAATGTAACAATTGCGAAAGATGTAACAAACACGAAAATTGTTACATTGTTCATACGAAAAACAAACTATTTTGTTGTTACATTTTTCGTACATCTTACTGTAATGCCTATAGCACAGGCAAATAAACACCAACTCCCTTTTCCCTCCAGCTTTTATTCCGATTTCAAAGGAATAAGAAGCTACAACAAAGTACAGAAAAATATGTCACATTTTTGACAAAACTTAAATTCCAGATTGCGCATATGCAGTTTTACAGATAGCGTTAATACATTTGAAAGTTTTGTAAAATCTTACAAAACTACCACATTCATCTCCAATATATATGTAATAAGTTCTAAGATTGTTTTTCCTACATCAAAAATGTAATTTTGGACATGAAAGGTCTTATTTACGATTATTATGAGGTGACAGGTTCAGACCACATGGGTTTCCATTAGAACTGTTTTTAACCTAACTTTACAGAAAAATAAAGATTGTCATGACATAAAACTGTATCAACAGGTTTAAGACTAGAGTTATAAATGATATGAAACAAGAATTCTTACATTATGGTTCCTTCAGGGTTTAATCTGTGACAAAACATCAGAGCAGAAGCCGAGCGGCAACAGTCCAGATTGTAAACAAAAGTAAAGTATGCGAGTCGGCATACTGCCAATCCGGAATTACAAAATACACCAAAACGGCCTTACACAAAACCGTTACCATGTAACAGCACACTCCCCGTCTGATATCTCTAGATATCAAATGACAAATAAAGAACATATACATCAGAACATTTTGAAAATAACAGATTCATTCAATTGATGACAACAGCAACACTAGCTCAGTAACTGAGCGGGTGTAAGACATGTTTAGCAGCCTTCACAGTTCAAACAGCAGCTTTCCTAACTTTACCGTCATCACTTTCGACTACATTTAAGAAAACAGCCATTGGCCAGTGGTTTAGATGAACCGATTTGTCTAAGGTTAGGGGTTAGGGGTTAGGTTTAGGGTTAGGTTTAGGGTTAGGTTTAGGGTTAGGTTTAGGGTTAGGGTTAGGGTTAGGGTTAGGGTTAGGGTTAGGGTTAGGGTTAGGGTTAGGGTTAGGGTTAGGGTTAGGGTTAGGGTTAGGGTTAGGGTTAGGGTTAGGGTTAGGGTTAGGGTTAGGGTTAGGGTTAGGGTTAGGGTTAGGGTAAGAGCTGGTATACGAAGTTGATCAAGTGATCATGAGCAGGGAGGTAACTCTGTCTAGTTAGGTCTTCAAGACTATGTCTGGAAGACCTACTGTTATTATCCAGATTCATCTCTATTATTATTTGTACTTTTTTGACCAGAGGTTTCTGAAGTAACCACTGGGCCGATTTGCATGACATTTGCAGGGATGCTAGCCTGTGGCTGAACTAAGATAATAACGAGCCACTTTTTTTGATTTTCGACTTCTTTCTTGAGTTATCTCCCCTTGAAGTCAAAACTTCAAACCTTAATAACTCGGAAACTATTCAAGATATTTTCACAACATTTTCACCAAAATGTGCGCAAAAACATTCCCCATCGAAAAGGTTGACGGCCTTTTTTCTGCCGGAACAATAGATTTTTTGCTATTTCGAAAAAACTGATTTTTTTGTGAACTTTCGCGGTTTTTGGGGTACGCGTCTAAGAAAATCTTCTCCTCCCTCAAATCTATGACTATAGCTACATGTGATAGCTTATTTTGAAGATAAATACATTAGTAAGAGGATTGTAGAAGTCGATTTTTGAATTTCATCCTAGAATTTTAATAATCTCTCCTTGAACATGGTCATTTTTAAAAAGTGCGTTTTTCGGCTCTATGTTCAAATGGACCTCACTCGCTAAGGAAAACTCTGATTTGAATTCTGTTTATTGCAATCTGTTCACAATTTGTGGTTTAACAGGTCCACTTCAGAATGTGATCATGTAAATGTTGACCGTTTAAGCAAAACGTCGACATGAACACATTTGACGATTTTAAGGGGATTTTCTTTGGAGATTTTTTGTTCGAAAACTACTGAAGATAGAATCACGTTTGATAGCTCATATATATGCTGACGAAATAATTGAATCAATAGACACAAGAGAAGAAGCAAGTAAAGCCTGCTTGTCTGCACCAATGCCATATATATATGGAGGTCCTTTTACTTTTTTTTTTTTTTTTTTTTTTTTTTTGAGTCCAAAACGCAACCTGGATTTCTCAACTTTCTAATCCCGCGAGGATCATAAAAATCAAGGTTTGAACCAAATCGGAGCAATACACGTTTTTTTATTCCTGGTGTTAAAAAAAAATCAAATCTGTTTTCTTAGTTCTTATTGAGAGGTACAAACTCCAAAAGTGTGTATTCCTGTCTTGCCATGTTTCTGCCACCATGACACACCGAAAAATCATGGTTTGAGCACAACAAAATTTTGAGCCCAAAAATTTATTTATTTTTTTTACTGCTTTTACAAATTTCTTCAAATGGGTTCCCGTAGTTATTATTGAGAAGTACACAGTCCAAAAATGTTGTTTGCAATGGTTACATGCTCAAAGGTCATTTGAAGCGGGATTCTTGAAGACCTGCAGTATTGACGTGTCAATCCTAGTCACAAGTAGACTCCCTTTAACAAGGGAAATTCATTCTGTTTTTAAATTAACTGAAGCACATACTAAAGCAAGAGTTACTTACCTTTAAACAAATTGAAGTCACATTTTGTTCCCGTAGTCACGGGCGTGTAACTCTAAGTCCGTTTCTTTTGGGTGTCATGTGTCTTTTGGGAAGCCAGCCTTTGTCTTTTAAGAAGTTAATTTTTTTAAGGTATATATATATGCATTTGTCATGTATCCAATGTTGATCTCCAAATATGGATTTAATGTTAGTCTTTGCCATTAACAATGTTCTGTCAATGGCAATTAACTTCAATCACTTTATTAAATACAATGAACATTGATTCGATTTACGAAAAGGGTAAGGTTCAACGGTTATTGGCTAAGGTGCAAGGTAAAATGTACAAGATGCAATGTGCATGATGCAAGATGCCAGGTGCAAGATGCAAGATGCAAGGTACAAGGGTTAAGGTGCAAGGTGCAAGGGGTTAGGGGTTAGGGGTTAGGGTTAGGGTTAGGGTTAGGGCTTAGGGTTAGGGGTTAGGGTTAGGGTTAGGGTTAGGGCTTAGGGTTAGGGTTAGGAGTAGGGTAAGAGCTGGTATACGAAGTTGATCAAGTGATCATGAGCAGGGAGGTAACTCTGTCTAGTTAGGTCTTCAAGACTATGTCTGGAAGACCTACTGTTATTATCCAGATTCATCTCTATTATTATTTGTACTTTTTTGACCAGAGGTTTCTGAAGTAACCACTGGGCCGATTTGCATGACATTTGCAGGGATGCTAGCCTGTGGCTGAACTAAGATAATAACGAGCCACTTTTTTTGATTTTCGACTTCTTTCTTGAGTTATCTCCCCTTGAAGTCAAAACTTCAAACCTTAATAACTCGGAAACTATTCAAGATATTTTCACAACATTTTCACCAAAATGTGCGCAAAAACATTCCCCATCGAAAAGGTTGACGGCCTTTTTTCTGCCGGAACAATAGATTTTTTGCTATTTCGAAAAAACTGATTTTTTTGTGAACTTTCGCGGTTTTTGGGGTACGCGTCTAAGAAAATCTTCTCCTCCCTCAAATCTATGACTATAGCTACATGTGATAGCTTATTTTAGGGTTAGGGTTAGGGTTAGGGTTAGGGTTTAGGGTTAGGGTTAGGGTTAGGGTTAGGGTTAGGGTTAGGGTTAGGGTTAGGGTTAGGGTTAGGGTTAGGGTTAGGGTTAGGGTTAGGGTTAGGGTTAGGGTTAGGGTAAGAGCTGGTATACGAAGTTGATCAAGTGATCATGAGCAGGGAGGTAACTCTGTCTAGTTAGGTCTTCAAGACTATGTCTGGAAGACCTACTGTTATTATCCAGATTCATCTCTATTATTATTTGTACTTTTTTGACCAGAGGTTTCTGAAGTAACCACTGGGCCGATTTGCATGACATTTGCAGGGATGCTAGCCTGTGGCTGAACTAAGATAATAACGAGCCACTTTTTTTGATTTTCGACTTCTTTCTTGAGTTATCTCCCCTTGAAGTCAAAACTTCAAACCTTAATAACTCGGAAACTATTCAAGATATTTTCACAACATTTTCACCAAAATGTGCGCAAAAACATTCCCCATCGAAAAGGTTGACGGCCTTTTTTCTGCCGGAACAATAGATTTTTTGCTATTTCGAAAAAACTGATTTTTTTGTGAACTTTCGCGGTTTTTGGGGTACGCGTCTTAGAAAATCTTCTCCTCCCTCAAATCTATGACTATAGCTACATGTGATAGCTTATTTTAGGGTTAGGGTTAGGGTTAGGGTTAGGGTTAGGGTTAGGGTTTAGGGTTAGGGTTAGGGTTAGGGTTAGGGTTAGGGTTAGGGTTAGGGTTAGGGTTAGGGTTAGGGTTAGGGTTAGGGTTAGGGTTAGGGTTAGGGTTAGGGTTAGGGTTAGGGTTAGGGTTAGGGTTAGGGTTAGGGTTAGGGTAAGAGCTGGTATACGAAGTTGATCAAGTGATCATGAGCAGGGAGGTAACTCTGTCTAGTTAGGTCTTCGAGACTATGTCTGGAAGACCTATTATTATCCGGGTTCATCTCTATTATTATTTGTATTTTTTGTGTCCAGAGGTTTCTGAAGTAACCACTGGGCCGATTTGCATGAAATTTGCAGGGATGCTAGCCTGTGGCTGAACTTAGATAATAACGAGCCACTTTTTTGGATTTTCGACTTCTTTCTTGAGGTATCACCCCTTGAAGTCAAAACTTCAAACCTTATTAGCTCGGAAACTATTTAAGATATTTTTACAACCTTTTCACCAAAATGTGCGTAACAACATTCCCCATCGAAAAGGTCGACGGCCTTTTTTCTGCCGGAACAATAGATTTTTTGCTATTTCGAATAAACTGAATTTTTGGTGAACTTTCGCGGTTTTTGGGGTACGCGTCTTAGAAAATCTTCTCCTCCCTCAATTCTATGACTATAGCTGATGAACCATGAAAAACCCCAAAATATCAACCATTGGCAAATGCATTTTCGGGGCAAAAACTTTAAAAAATGAAAGAAAATTGGAATAATTTATTTAAAAATATATCTGCTGCATTATGTACTTTTCAAGAGATTAAAACAATAGATCATGCACCATTGCATACTTCTATTGGTCAATGAAGCTATTAGCTGAACTAAATGTCTGTTTTGAGGTAAAACAAAACTTAAAAAAACTTTAAAAATTGAAATAATTTATTTTAAAATATAACTAGTGCATAATACACTTTTATAGTGACTTGTATCATAGATCATGCACCATTGCATACTTCGATTGGTCAGTGTTACTCTTGGCTGAACAACATGTCTGTTTTGGGGTCATAAACCTTGAAAAATTAAATATTTTCTTTTAAAATATATGTGTTGCATAATACACTGTTGTGGTGATTAGAATTGTGGACATAAAGCATGTTTAGGATAACAAGCAAATGTATAACCAAAAGACTCCAAAAATGTTACTTTTCCAAAACCATTGGATTTTTTTTTATTATGGGGCAAAACCAAACAAAATCAATTTTAGGAATTTGTTCAGTTTGGGGAAAATCCCCCCAAAATTAAGATAATATCGTAAAAATTTGTGTGATCAGGACATTTAGGGATATATGAACCTACATGGATGGGCCATTTATTCACCATAGAAACCTTACAAAATAAACCTTTGGAAAAATGTAATTTTGGTGTACAATTCCAGGGATCCATCAAAACTTTACACAATGTTTAAGACAGTGATATTAAATTGTTCAAGAGTTACAGGTGCTCTGTTGCAACGAAAAATGTAACAATTGCGAAAGATGTAACAAACACGAAAATTGTTACATTGTTCATACGAAAAACAAACTATTTTGTTGTTACATTTTTCGTACATCTTACTGTAATGCCTATAGCACAGGCAAATAAACACCAACTCCCTTTTCCCTCCAGCTTTTATTCCGAGTTCAAAGGAATAAGAAGCTACAACAAAGTACAGAAAAATATGTCACATTTTTGACAAAACTTAAATTCCAGATTGCGCATATGCAGTTTTACAGATAGCGTTAATACATTTGAAAGTTTTGTAAAATCTTACAAAACTACCACATTCATCTCCAATATATATGTAATAAGTTCTAAGATTGTTTTTCCTACATCAAAAATGTAATTTTGGACATGAAAGGTCTTATTTACGATTATTATGAGGTGACAGGTTCAGACCACATGGGTTTCCATTAGAACTGTTTTTAACCTAACTTTACAGAAAAATAAAGATTGTCATGACATAAAACTGTATCAACAGGTTTAAGACTAGAGTTATAAATGATATGAAACAAGAATTCTTACATTATGGTTCCTTCAGGGTTTAATCTGTGACAAAACATCAGAGCAGAAGCCGAGCGGCAACAGTCCAGATTGTAAACAAAAGTAAAGTATGCGAGTCGGCATAGTGCCAATCCGGAATTACAAAATACACCAAAACGGCCTTACACAAAACTGTTACCATGTAACAGCACACTCCCCGTCTGATATCTTTAGATATCAAATGACAAATAAAGAACATATACATCAGAACATTTTGAAAATAACAGATTCATTCAATTGATGACAACAGCAACACTAGCTCAGTAACTGAGCGGGTGTAAGACATGTTTAGCAGCCTTCACAGTTCAAACAGCAGCTTTCCTAACTTTACCGTCATCACTTTCGACTACATTTAAGAAAACAGCCATTGGCCAGTGGTTTAGATGAACCGATTTGTCTAGGGTTAGGGGTTAGGGGTTAGGTTTAGGGTTAGGGTTTAGGGGTTAGGGTTTAGGGTTTAGGGGTTAGGGTTAGGGTTAGGGTTAGGGTTAGGGTTAGGGTTAGGGTTAGGGTTAGGGTAAGAGCTGGTATACGAAGTTGATCAAGTGATCATGAGCAGGGAGGTAACTCTGTCTAGTTAGGTCTTCGAGACTATGTCTGGAAGACCTATTATTATCCGGGTTCATCTCTATTATTATTTGTATTTTTTGTGTCCAGAGGTTTCTGAAGTAACCACTGGGCCGATTTGCATGAAATTTGCAGGGATGCTAGCCTGTGGCTGAACTTAGATAATAACGAGCCACTTTTTTGGATTTTCGACTTCTTTCTTGAGGTATCACCCCTTGAAGTCAAAACTTCAAACCTTATTAGCTCGGAAACTATTTAAGATATTTTTACAACCTTTTCACCAAAATGTGCGTAACAACATTCCCCATCGAAAAGGTCGACGGCCTTTTTTCTGCCGGAACAATAGATTTTTTGCTATTTCGAATAAACTGAATTTTTGGTGAACTTTCGCGGTTTTTGGGGTACGCGTCTTAGAAAATCTTCTCCTCCCTCAATTCTATGACTATAGCTGATGAACCATGAAAAACCCCAAAATATCAACCATTGGCAAATGCATTTTCGGGGCAAAAACTTTAAAAAATGAAAGAAAATTGGAATAATTTATTTAAAAATATATCTGCTGCATTATGTACTTTTCAAGAGATTAAAACAATAGATCATGCACCATTGCAT
>CAKZFU010000038.1:0-29737 GCA_936450465.1 Gibbula magus
TGGCCTAGACAACTTTTGATGGTCTCCTATGGAAGGTCTCATCCTGTCGGTCGCATAGACGCATTCACTTTTGGAATCGGTGACCGTCTTATGGGCAAACCGTGCCGTTATAGTCATTCCTGTAGGCCCAATTTTGGGCCAAAAGTCACTTTGGCCTAGACAACTTTTGATGGTCTCCTATGGAAGCTCACATCCTGCCGGTCGCATAGACGCATTCACTTTTGGAATCGGTTGCCGTCTTATCGGCAACCCGTGCCGTTAAGCTCATGCCCAAAAATGGGCCAAAAGGTGACTTTGGCCTAGACAACTTTTGATGGTCTCCTATTTAAGGTCTCATCCTGTCGGTCGCATAGACGGGTTCACTTTTGGAATCGGTGACCGTTTTATGGGCAAACCGTGCCGTTATAGTCATTCCTGTAGGCCCAATTTTGGGCCAAAAGTCACTTTGGCCTAGACAACTTTTGATGGTCTCCTATGGAAGCTCACATCCTGCCGGTCGCATAGACGCATTCACTTTTGGAATCGGTTGCCGTCTTATCGGCAACCCGTGCCGTTAAGCTCATGCCCAAAAATGGGCCAAAAGGTGACTTTGGCCTAGACAACTTTTGATGGTCTCCTATGGAAGGTCTCATCCTGTCGGTCGCATAGACGCGTTCACTTTTGGAATCGGTGACCGTCTTATGGGCAAACCGTGCCGTTATAGTCAATCCGGTAGGCCCAATTTTGTGCCAAAAGTCACTTTGGCCTAGACAACTTTTGATGGTCTCCTATGGAAGCTCACATCCTGCCGGTCGCATAGACGCATTCACTTTTGGAATCGGTTGCCGTCTTATCGGCAACCCGTGCCGTTAAGCTCATGCCCAAAAATGGGCCAAAAGGTGACTTTGGCCTAGACAACTTTTGATGGTCTCCTATGGAAGGTCTCATCCTGTCGGTCGCATAGACGCGTTCACTTTTGGAATCGGTGACCGTCTTATGGGCAAACCGTGCCGTTATAGTCATTCCTGTAGGCCCAATTTTGGGCCAAAAGTCACTTTGGCCTAGACAACTTTTGATGGTCTCCTATGGAAGCTCACATCCTGCCGGTCGCATAGACGCATTCACTTTTGGAATCGGTTGCCGTCTTATCGGCAACCCGTGCCGTTAAGCTCATGCCCAAAAATGGGCCAAAAGGTGACTTTGGCCTAGACAACTTTTGATGGTCTCCTATTTAAGGTCTCATCCTGTCGGTCGCATAGACGCGTTCACTTTTGGAATCGGTGACCGTCTTATGGGCAAACCGTGCCGTTATAGTCATTCCTGTAGGCCCAATTTTGGGCCAAAAGTCACTTTGGCCTAGACAACTTTTGATGGTCTCCTATGGAAGCTCACATCCTGCCGGTCGCATAGACGCATTCACTTTTGGAATCGGTTGCCGTCTTATCGGCAACCCGTGCCGTTAAGCTCATGCCCAAAAATGGGCCAAAAGGTGACTTTGGCCTAGACAACTTTTGATGGTCTCCTATGGAAGGTCTCATCCTGTCGGTCGCATAGACGCGTTCACTTTTGGAATCGGTGACCGTCTTATGGGCAAACCGTGCCGTTATAGTCATTCCTGTAGGCCCAATTTTGGGCCAAAAGTCACTTTGGCCTAGACAACTTTTGATGGTCTCCTATGGAAGCTCACATCCTGCCGGTCGCATAGACGCATTCACTTTTGGAATCGGTTGCCGTCTTATCGGCAACCCGTGCCGTTAAGCTCATGCCCAAAAATGGGCCAAAAGGTGACTTTGGCCTAGACAACTTTTGATGGTCTCCTATGGAAGGTCTCATCCTGTCGGTCGCATAGACGCGTTCACTTTTGGAATCGGTGACCGTCTTATGGGCAAACCGTGCCGTTATAGTCATTCCTGTAGGCCCAATTTTGGGCCAAAAGTCACTTTGGCCTAGACAACTTTTGATGGTCTCCTATGGAAGCTCACATCCTGCCGGTCGCATAGACGCATTCACTTTTGGAATCGGTTGCCGTCTTATCGGCAACCCGTGCCGTTAAGCTCATGCCCAAAAATGGGCCAAAAGGTGACTTTGGCCTAGACAACTTTTGATGGTCTCCTATGGAAGGTCTCATCCTGTCGGTCGCATAGACGCGTTCACTTTTGGAATCGGTGACCGTCTTATGGGCAAACCGTGCCGTTATAGTCATTCCTGTAGGCCCAATTTTGGGCCAAAAGTCACTTTGGCCTAGACAACTTTTGATGGTCTCCTATGGAAGCTCACATCCTGCCGGTCGCATAGACGCATTCACTTTTGGAATTGGTTGCCGTCTTATCGGCAACCCGTGCCGTTAAGCTCATGCCCAAAAATGGGCCAAAAGGTGACTTTGGCCTAGACAACTTTTGATGGTCTCCTATGGAAGGTCTCATCCTGTCGGTCGCATAGACGCGTTCACTTTTGGAATCGGTGACCGTCTTATGGGCAAACCGTGCCGTTATAGTCATTCCTGTAGGCCCAATTTTGGGCCAAAAGTCACTTTGGCCTAGACAACTTTTGATGGTCTCCTATGGAAGCTCACATCCTGCCGGTCGCATAGACGCATTCACTTTTGGAATCGGTTGCCGTCTTATCGGCAACCCGTGCCGTTAAGCTCATGCCCAAAAATGGGCCAAAAGGTGACTTTGGCCTAGACAACTTTTGATGGTCTCCTATGGAAGGTCTCATCCTGTCGGTCGCATAGACGCGTTCACTTTTGGAATCGGTGACCGTCTTATGGGCAAACCGTGCCGTTATAGTCATTCCTGTAGGCCCAATTTTGGGCCAAAAGTCACTTTGGCCTAGACAACTTTTGATGGTCTCCTATGGAAGGTCTCATCCTGTCGGTCGCATAGACGCGTTCACTTTTGGAATCGGTGACCGTCTTATGGGCAAACCGTGCCGTTATAGTCATTCCTGTAGGCCCAATTTTGGGCCAAAAGTCACTTTGGCCTAGACAACTTTTGATGGTCTCCTATGGAAGCTCACATCCTGCCGGTCGCATAGACGCATTCACTTTTGGAATCGGTTGCCGTCTTATGGGCAAACCGTGCCGTTATAGTCATTCCTGTAGGCCCAATTTTGGGCCAAAAGTCACTTTGGCCTAGACAACTTTTGATGGTCTCCTATGGAAGCTCACATCCTGCCGGTCGCATAGACGCATTCACTTTTGGAATCGGTTGCCGTCTTATCGGCAACCCGTGCCGTTAAGCTCATGCCCAAAAATGGGCCAAAAGGTGACTTTGGCCTAGACAACTTTTGATGGTCTCCTATGGAAGGTCTCATCCTGTCGGTCGCATAGACGCGTTCACTTTTGGAATCGGTGACCGTCTTATGGGCAAACCGTGCCGTTATAGTCATTCCTGTAGGCCCAATTTTGGGCCAAAAGTCACTTTGGCCTAGACAACTTTTGATGGTCTCCTATGGAAGCTCACATCCTGCCGGTCGCATAGACGCATTCACTTTTGGAATCGGTTGCCGTCTTATCGGCAACCCGTGCCGTTAAGCTCATGCCCAAAAATGGGCCAAAAGGTGACTTTGGCTTAGACAACTTTTGATGGTCTCCTATGGAAGGTCTCATCCTGTCGGTCGCATAGACGCGTTCACTTTTGGAATCGGTGACCGTCTTATGGGCAAACCGTGCCGTTATAGTCATTCCTGTAGGCCCAATTTTGGGCCAAAAGTCACTTTGGCCTAGACAACTTTTGATGGTCTCCTATGGAAGCTCACATCCTGCCGGTCGCATAGACGCATTCACTTTTGGAATCGGTTGCCGTCTTATCGGCAACCCTTGCCGTTAAGCTCATGCCCAAAAATGGGCCAAAAGGTGACTTTGGCCTAGACAACTTTTGATGGTCTCCTATGGAAGGTCTCATCCTGTCGGTCGCATAGACGCGTTCACTTTTGGAATCGGTGACCGTCTTATGGGCAAACCGTGCCGTTATAGTCATTCCTGTAGGCCCAATTTTGGGCCAAAAGTCACTTTGGCCTAGACAACTTTTGATGGTCTCCTATGGAAGCTCACATCCTGCCGGTCGCATAGACGCATTCACTTTTGGAATCGGTTGCCGTCTTATCGGCAACCCGTGCCGTTAAGCTCATGCCCAAAAATGGGCCAAAAGGTGACTTTGGCCTAGACAACTTTTGATGGTCTCCTATGGAAGGTCTCATCCTGTCGGTCGCATAGACGCGTTCACTTTTGGAATCGGTGACCGTCTTATGGGCAAACCGTGCCGTTATAGTCATTCCTGTAGGCCCAATTTTGGGCCCTCCTATGGAAGCTCACATCCTGCCGGTTGCATAGACGCATTCACTTTTGGAATCGGTTGCCGTCTTATCGGCAACCCGTGCCGTTAAGCTCATGCCCAAAAATTGGCCAAAAGGTGACTTTGGCCTAGACAACTTTTGATGGTCTCCTATGGAAGGTCTCATCCTGTCGGTCGCATAGACGCGTTCACTTTTGGAATCGGTGACCGTCTTATGGGCAAACCGTGCCGTTATAGTCTTTCCTGTAGGCCCAATTTTGGGCCAAAAGTCACTTTGGCCTAGACAACTTTTGATGGTCTCCTATGGAAGCTCACATCCTGCCGGTCGCATAGACGCATTCACTTTTGGAATCGGTTGCCGTCTTATCGGCAACCCGTGCCGTTAAGCTCATGCCCAAAAATGGGCCAAAAGGTGACTTTGGCCTAGACAACTTTTGATGGTCTCCTATGGAAGGTCTCATCCTGTCGGTCGCATAGACGCGTTCACTTTTGGAATCGGTGACCGTCTTATGGGCAAACCGTGCCGTTATAGTCATTCCTGTAGGCCCAATTTTGGGCCAAAAGTCACTTTGGCCTAGACAACTTTTGATGGTCTCCTATGGAAGCTCACATCCTGCCGGTCGCATAGACGCATTCACTTTTGGAATCGGTTGCCGTCTTATCGGCAACCCGTGCCGTTAAGCTCATGCCCAAAAATGGGCCAAAAGGTGACTTTGGCCTAGACAACTTTTGATGGTCTCCTATTTAAGGTCTCATCCTGTCGGTCGCATAGACGGGTTCACTTTTGGAATCGGTGACCGTTTTATGGGCAAACCGTGCCGTTATAGTCATTCCTGTAGGCCCAATTTTGGGCCAAAAGTCACTTTGGCCTAGACAACTTTTGATGGTCTCCTATGGAAGCTCACATCCTGCCGGTCGCATAGACGCATTCACTTTTGGAATCGGTTGCCGTCTTATCGGCAACCCGTGCCGTTAAGCTCATGCCCAAAAATGGGCCAAAAGGTGACTTTGGCCTAGACAACTTTTGATGGTCTCCTATGGAAGGTCTCATCCTGTCGGTCGCATAGACGCGTTCACTTTTGGAATCGGTGACCGTCTTATGGGCAAACCGTGCCGTTATAGTCATTCCTGTAGGCCCAATTTTGGGCCAAAAGTCACTTTGGCCTAGACAACTTTTGATGGTCTCCTATGGAAGCTCACATCCTGCCGGTTGCATAGACGCATTCACTTTTGGAATCGGTTGCCGTCTTATCGGCAACCCGTGCCGTTAAGCTCATGCCCAAAAATTGGCCAAAAGGTGACTTTGGCCTAGACAACTTTTGATGGTCTCCTATGGAAGGTCTCATCCTGTCGGTCGCATAGACGCGTTCACTTTTGGAATCGGTGACCGTCTTATGGGCAAACCGTGCCGTTATAGTCTTTCCTGTAGGCCCAATTTTGGGCCAAAAGTCACTTTGGCCTAGACAACTTTTGATGGTCTCCTATGGAAGCTCACATCCTGCCGGTCGCATAGACGCATTCACTTTTGGAATCGGTTGCCGTCTTATCGGCAACCCGTGCCGTTAAGCTCATGCCCAAAAATGGGCCAAAAGGTGACTTTGGCCTAGACAACTTTTGATGGTCTCCTATGGAAGGTCTCATCCTGTCGGTCGCATAGACGCGTTCACTTTTGGAATCGGTGACCGTCTTATGGGCAAACCGTGCCGTTATAGTCATTCCTGTAGGCCCAATTTTGGGCCAAAAGTCACTTTGGCCTAGACAACTTTTGATGGTCTCCTATGGAAGCTCACATCCTGCCGGTCGCATAGACGCATTCACTTTTGGAATCGGTTGCCGTCTTATCGGCAACCCGTGCCATTAAGCCCATGCCCAAAAATGGGCCAAAAGGTGACTTTGGCCTAGACAACTTTTGATGGTCTCCTATTTAAGGTCTCATCCTGTCGGTCGCATAGACGGGTTCACTTTTGGAATCGGTGACCGTTTTATGGGCAAACCGTGCCGTTATAGTCATTCCTGTAGGCCCAATTTTGGGCCAAAAGTCACTTTGGCCTAGACAACTTTTGATGGTCTCCTATGGAAGCTCACATCCTGCCGGTCGCATAGACGCATTCACTTTTGGAATCGGTTGCCGTCTTATCGGCAACCCGTGCCGTTAAGCTCATGCCCAAAAATGGGCCAAAAGGTGACTTTGGCCTAGACAACTTTTGATGGTCTCCTATGGAAGGTCTCATCCTGTCGGTCGCATAGACGCGTTCACTTTTGGAATCGGTGACCGTCTTATGGGCAAACCGTGCCGTTATAGTCAATCCTGTAGGCCCAATTTTGTGCCAAAAGTCACTTTGGCCTAGACAACTTTTGATGGTCTCCTATGGAAGCTCACATCCTGCCGGTCGCATAGACGCATTCACTTTTGGAATCGGTTGCCGTCTTATCGGCAACCCGTGCCGTTAAGCTCATGCCCAAAAATGGGCCAAAAGGTGACTTTGGCCTAGACAACTTTTGATGGTCTCCTATGGAAGGTCTCATCCTGTCGGTCGCATAGACGCGTTCACTTTTGGAATCGGTGACCGTCTTATGGGCAAACCGTGCCGTTATAGTCATTCCTGTAGGCCCAATTTTGGGCCAAAAGTCACTTTGGCCTAGACAACTTTTGATGGTCTCCTATGGAAGCTCACATCCTGCCGGTCGCATAGACGCATTCACTTTTGGAATCGGTTGCCGTCTTATCGGCAACCCGTGCCGTTAAGCTCATGCCCAAAAATGGGCCAAAAGGTGACTTTGGCCTAGACAACTTTTGATGGTCTCCTATTTAAGGTCTCATCCTGTCGGTCGCATAGACGCGTTCACTTTTGGAATCGGTGACCGTCTTATGGGCAAACCGTGCCGTTATAGTCATTCCTGTAGGCCCAATTTTGGGCCAAAAGTCACTTTGGCCTAGACAACTTTTGATGGTCTCCTATGGAAGCTCACATCCTGCCGGTCGCATAGACGCATTCACTTTTGGAATCGGTTGCCGTCTTATCGGCAACCCGTGCCGTTAAGCTCATGCCCAAAAATGGGCCAAAAGGTGACTTTGGCCTAGACAACTTTTGATGGTCTCCTATGGAAGGTCTCATCCTGTCGGTCGCATAGACGCGTTCACTTTTGGAATCGGTGACCGTCTTATGGGCAAACCGTGCCGTTATAGTCATTCCTGTAGGCCCAATTTTGGGCCAAAAGTCACTTTGGCCTAGACAACTTTTGATGGTCTCCTATGGAAGCTCACATCCTGCCGGTCGCATAGACGCATTCACTTTTGGAATCGGTTGCCGTCTTATCGGCAACCCGTGCCGTTAAGCTCATGCCCAAAAATGGGCCAAAAGGTGACTTTGGCCTAGACAACTTTTGATGGTCTCCTATGGAAGGTCTCATCCTGTCGGTCGCATAGACGCGTTCACTTTTGGAATCGGTGACCGTCTTATGGGCAAACCGTGCCGTTATAGTCATTCCTGTAGGCCCAATTTTGGGCCAAAAGTCACTTTGGCCTAGACAACTTTTGATGGTCTCCTATGGAAGCTCACATCCTGCCGGTCGCATAGACGCATTCACTTTTGGAATCGGTTGCCGTCTTATCGGCAACCCGTGCCGTTAAGCTCATGCCCAAAAATGGGCCAAAAGGTGACTTTGGCCTAGACAACTTTTGATGGTCTCCTATGGAAGGTCTCATCCTGTCGGTCGCATAGACGCGTTCACTTTTGGAATCGGTGACCATCTTATGGGCAAACCGTGCCGTTATAGTCATTCCTGTAGGCCCAATTTTGGGCCAAAAGTCACTTTGGCCTAGACAACTTTTGATGGTCTCCTATGGAAGCTCACATCCTGCCGGTCGCATAGACGCATTCACTTTTGGAATTGGTTGCCGTCTTATCGGCAACCCGTGCCGTTAAGCTCATGCCCAAAAATGGGCCAAAAGGTGACTTTGGCCTAGACAACTTTTGATGGTCTCCTATGGAAGGTCTCATCCTGTCGGTCGCATAGACGCGTTCACTTTTGGAATCGGTGACCGTCTTATGGGCAAACCGTGCCGTTATAGTCATTCCTGTAGGCCCAATTTTGGGCCAAAAGTCACTTTGGCCTAGACAACTTTTGATGGTCTCCTATGGAAGCTCACATCCTGCCGGTCGCATAGACGCATTCACTTTTGGAATCGGTTGCCGTCTTATCGGCAACCCGTGCCGTTAAGCTCATGCCCAAAAATGGGCCAAAAGGTGACTTTGGCCTAGACAACTTTTGATGGTCTCCTATGGAAGGTCTCATCCTGTCGGTCGCATAGACGCGTTCACTTTTGGAATCGGTGACCGTCTTATGGGCAAACCGTGCCGTTATAGTCATTCCTGTAGGCCCAATTTTGGGCCAAAAGTCACTTTGGCCTAGACAACTTTTGATGGTCTCCTATGGAAGGTCTCATCCTGTCGGTCGCATAGACGCGTTCACTTTTGGAATCGGTGACCGTCTTATGGGCAAACCGTGCCGTTATAGTCATTCCTGTAGGCCCAATTTTTGGCCAAAAGTCACTTTGGCCTAGACAACTTTTGATGGTCTCCTATGGAAGCTCACATCCTGCCGGTCGCATAGACGCATTCACTTTTGGAATCGGTTGCCGTCTTATGGGCAAACCGTGCCGTTATAGTCATTCCTGTAGGCCCAATTTTGGGCCAAAAGTCACTTTGGCCTAGACAACTTTTGATGGTCTCCTATGGAAGCTCACATCCTGCCGGTCGCATAGACGCATTCACTTTTGGAATCGGTTGCCGTCTTATCGGCAACCCGTGCCGTTAAGCTCATGCCCAAAAATGGGCCAAAAGGTGACTTTGGCCTAGACAACTTTTGATGGTCTCCTATGGAAGGTCTCATCCTGTCGGTCGCATAGACGCGTTCACTTTTGGAATCGGTGACCGTCTTATGGGCAAACCGTGCCGTTATAGTCATTCCTGTAGGCCCAATTTTGGGCCAAAAGTCACTTTGGCCTAGACAACTTTTGATGGTCTCCTATGGAAGCTCACATCCTGCCGGTCGCATAGACGCATTCACTTTTGGAATCGGTTGCCGTCTTATCGGCAACCCGTGCCGTTAAGCTCATGCCCAAAAATGGGCCAAAAGGTGACTTTGGCCTAGACAACTTTTGATGGTCTCCTATTTAAGGTCTCATCCTGTCGGTCGCATAGACGCGTTCACTTTTGGAATCGGTGACCGTCTTATGGGCAAACCGTGCCGTTATAGTCATTCCTGTAGGCCCAATTTTGGGCCAAAAGTCACTTTGGCCTAGACAACTTTTGATGGTCTCCTATGGAAGCTCACATCCTGCCGGTCGCATAGACGCATTCACTTTTGGAATCGGTTGCCGTCTTATCGGCAACCCGTGCCGTTAAGCTCATGCCCAAAAATGGGCCAAAAGGTGACTTTGGCCTAGACAACTTTTGATGGTCTCCTATGGAAGGTCTCATCCTGTCGGTCGCATAGACGCGTTCACTTTTGGAATCGGTGACCGTCTTATGGGCAAACCGTGCCGTTATAGTCATTCCTGTAGGCCCAATTTTGGGCCAAAAGTCACTTTGGCCTAGACAACTTTTGATGGTCTCCTATGGAAGCTCACATCCTGCCGGTCGCATAGACGCATTCACTTTTGGAATCGGTTGCCGTCTTATCGGCAACCCGTGCCGTTAAGCTCATGCCCAAAAATGGGCCAAAAGGTGACTTTGGCCTAGACAACTTTTGATGGTCTCCTATGGAAGGTCTCATCCTGTCGGTCGCATAGACGCGTTCACTTTTGGAATCGGTGACCGTCTTATGGGCAAACCGTGCCGTTATAGTCATTCCTGTAGGCCCAATTTTGGGCCAAAAGTCACTTTGGCCTAGACAACTTTTGATGGTCTCCTATGGAAGCTCACATCCTGCCGGTCGCATAGACGCATTCACTTTTGGAATCGGTTGCCGTCTTATCGGCAACCCGTGCCGTTAAGCTCATGCCCAAAAATGGGCCAAAAGGTGACTTTGGCCTAGACAACTTTTGATGGTCTCCTATGGAAGGTCTCATCCTGTCGGTCGCATAGACGCGTTCACTTTTGGAATCGGTGACCGTCTTATGGGCAAACCGTGCCGTTATAGTCATTCCTGTAGGCCCAATTTTGGGCCAAAAGTCACTTTGGCCTAGACAACTTTTGATGGTCTCCTATGGAAGCTCACATCCTGCCGGTCGCATAGACGCATTCACTTTTGGAATCGGTTGCCGTCTTATCGGCAACCCGTGCCGTTAAGCTCATGCCCAAAAATGGGCCAAAAGGTGACTTTGGCCTAGACAACTTTTGATGGTCTCCTATGGAAGGTCTCATCCTGTCGGTCGCATAGACGCGTTCACTTTTGGAATCGGTGACCGTCTTATGGGCAAACCGTGCCGTTATAGTCATTCCTGTAGGCCCAATTTTGGGCCAAAAGTCACTTTGGCCTAGACAACTTTTGATGGTCTCCTATGGAAGCTCACATCCTGCCGGTCGCATAGACGCATTCACTTTTGGAATTGGTTGCCGTCTTATCGGCAACCCGTGCCGTTAAGCTCATGCCCAAAAATGGGCCAAAAGGTGACTTTGGCCTAGACAACTTTTGATGGTCTCCTATGGAAGGTCTCATCCTGTCGGTCGCATAGACGCGTTCACTTTTGGAATCGGTGACCGTCTTATGGGCAAACCGTGCCGTTATAGTCATTCCTGTAGGCCCAATTTTGGGCCAAAAGTCACTTTGGCCTAGACAACTTTTGATGGTCTCCTATGGAAGCTCACATCCTGCCGGTCGCATAGACGCATTCACTTTTGGAATCGGTTGCCGTCTTATCGGCAACCCGTGCCGTTAAGCTCATGCCCAAAAATGGGCCAAAAGGTGACTTTGGCCTAGACAACTTTTGATGGTCTCCTATGGAAGGTCTCATCCTGTCGGTCGCATAGACGCGTTCACTTTTGGAATCGGTGACCGTCTTATGGGCAAACCGTGCCGTTATAGTCATTCCTGTAGGCCCAATTTTGGGCCAAAAGTCACTTTGGCCTAGACAACTTTTGATGGTCTCCTATGGAAGCTCACATCCTGCCGGTCGCATAGACGCATTCATTTTTGGAATCGGTTGCCGTCTTATGGGCAAACCGTGCCGTTATAGTCATTCCTGTAGGCCCAATTTTGGGCCAAAAGTCACTTTGCCCTAGACAACTTTTGATGGTCTCCTATGGAAGCTCACATCCTGCCGGTCGCATAGACGCATTCACTTTTGGAATCGGTTGCCGTCTTATCGGCAACCCGTGCCGTTAAGCTCATGCCCAAAAATGGGCCAAAAGGTGACTTTGGCCTAGACAACTTTTGATGGTCTCCTATGGAAGCTCACATCCTGCCGGTCGCACAGACGCGTTCACTTTTGGAATCGGTGACCGTCTTATGGGCAAACCGTGCCGTTATAGTCATTCCTGTAGGCCCAATTTTGGGCCAAAAGTCACTTTGGCCTAGACAACTTTTGATGGTCTCCTATGGAAGCTCACATCCTGCCGGTCACATAGACGCATTCACTTTTGGAATCGGTTGCCGTCTTATCGGCAACCCGTGCCGTTAAGCTCATGCCCAAAAATGGGCCAAAAGGTGACTTTGGCCTAGACAACTTTTGATGGTCTCCTATGGAAGGTCTCATCCTGTCGGTCGCATAGACGCGTTCACTTTTGGAATCGGTGACCGTCTTATGGGCAAACCGTGCCGTTATAGTCATTCCTGTAGGCCCAATTTTGGGCCAAAAGTCACTTTGGCCTAGACAACTTTTGATGGTCTCCTA
The DNA here is from genome assembly GCA_936450465.1 of Gibbula magus. Classification (NCBI taxonomy): domain Eukaryota; kingdom Metazoa; phylum Mollusca; class Gastropoda; order Trochida; family Trochidae; genus Gibbula; species Gibbula magus. The sequence goes on from CAKZFU010000038.1 coordinate 12,112, forward strand.
TGGAAGCTCACATCCTGCCGGTCGCATAGACGCATTCACTTTTGGAATCGGTTGCCGTCTTATCGGCAACCCGTGCCGTTAAGCTCATGCCCAAAAATGGGCCAAAAGGTGACTTTGGCCTAGACAACTTTTGATGGTCTCCTATGGAAGGTCTCATCCTGTCGGTCGCATAGACGCGTTCACTTTTGGAATCGGTGACCGTCTTATGGGCAAACCGTGCCGTTATAGTCATTCCTGTAGGCCCAATTTTGGGCCAAAAGTCACTTTGGCCTAGACAACTTTTGATGGTCTCCTATGGAAGCTCACATCCTGCCGGTCGCATAGACGCATTCACTTTTGGAATCGGTTGCCGTCTTATCGGCAACCCGTGCCGTTAAGCTCATGCCCAAAAATGGGCCAAAAGGTGACTTTGGCCTAGACAACTTTTGATGGTCTCCTATGGAAGGTCTCATCCTGTCGGTCGCATAGACGCGTTCACTTTTGGAATCGGTGACAGTCTTATGGGCAAACCGTGCCGTTATAGTCATTCCTGTAGGCCCAATTTTGGGCCAAAAGTCACTTTGGCCTAGACAACTTTTGATGGTCTCCTATGGAAGCTCACATCCTGCCGGTCGCATAGACGCATTCACTTTTGGAATCGGTTGCCGTCTTATCGGCAACCCGTGCCGTTAAGCTCATGCCCAAAAATGGGCCAAAAGGTGACTTTGGCCTAGACAACTTTTGATGGTCTCCTATGGAAGGTCTCATCCTGTCGGTCGCATAGACGCGTTCACTTTTGGAATCGGTGACCGTCTTATGGGCAAACCGTGCCGTTATAGTCATTCCTGTAGGCCCAATTTTGGGCCAAAAGTCACTTTGGCCTAGACAACTTTTGATGGTCTCCTATGGAAGCTCACATCCTGCCGGTCGCATAGACGCACTCACTTTTGGAATCGGTTGCCGTCTTATCGGCAACCCGTGCCGTTAAGCTCATGCCCAAAAATGGGCCAAAAGGTGACTTTGGCCTAGACAACTTTTGATGGTCTCCTATGGAAGGTCTCATCCTGTCGGTCGCATAGACGCGTTCACTTTTGGAATCGGTGACCGTCTTATGGGCAAACCGTGCCGTTATAGTCATTCCTGTAGGCCCAATTTTGGGCCAAAAGTCACTTTGGCCTAGACAACTTTTGATGGTCTCCTATGGAAGCTCACATCCTGCCGGTCGCATAGACGCATTCACTTTTGGAATCGGTTGCCGTCTTATCGGCAACCCGTGCCGTTAAGCTCATGCCCAAAAATGGGCCAAAAGGTGACTTTGGCCTAGACAACTTTTGATGGTCTCCTATGGAAGGTCTCATCCTGTCGGTCGCATAGACGCGTTCACTTTTGGAATCGGTGACCGTCTTATGGGCAAACCGTGCCGTTATAGTCATTCCTGTAGGCCCAATTTTGGGCCAAAAGTCACTTTGGCCTAGACAACTTTTGATGGTCTCCTATGGAAGCTCACATCCTGCCGGTCGCATAGACGCATTCACTTTTGGAATCGGTGACCGTCTTATCGGCAACCCGTGCCGTTAAGCTCATGCCCAAAAATGGGCCAAAAGGTGACTTTGGCCTAGACAACTTTTGATGGTCTCCTATGGAAGGTCTCATCCTGTCGGTCGCATAGACGCGTTCACTTTTGGAATCGGTGACCGTCTTATGGGCAAACCGTGCCGTTATAGTCATTCCTGTAGGCCCAATTTTGGGCCAAAAGTCACTTTGGCCTAGACAACTTTTGATGGTCTCCTATGGAAGCTCACATCCTGCCGGTCGCATAGACGCATTCACTTTTGGAATCGGTTGCCGTCTTATCGGCAACCCGTGCCGTTAAGCTCATGCCCAAAAATGGGCCAAAAGGTGACTTTGGCCTAGACAACTTTTGATGGTCTCCTATGGAAGGTCTCATCCTGTCGGTCGCATAGACGCGTTCACTTTTGGAATCGGTGACCGTCTTATGGGCAAACCGTGCCGTTATAGTCATTCCTGTAGGCCCAATTTTGGGCCAAAAGTCACTTTGGCCTAGACAACTTTTGATGGTCTCCTATGGAAGCTCACATCCTGCCGGTCGCATAGACGCATTCACTTTTGGAATCGGTTGCCGTCTTATCGGCAACCCGTGCCGTTAAGCTCATGCCCAAAAATGGGCCAAAAGGTGACTTTGGCCTAGACAACTTTTGATGGTCTCCTATGGAAGGTCTCATCCTGTCGGTCGCATAGACGCGTTCACTTTTGGAATCGGTGACCGTCTTATGGGCAAACCGTGCCGTTATAGTCATTCCTGTAGGCCCAATTTTGGGCCAAAAGTCACTTTGGCCTAGACAACTTTTGATGGTCTCCTATGGAAGCTCACATCCTGCCGGTCGCATAGACGCATTCACTTTTGGAATCGGTTGCCGTCTTATCGGCAACCCGTGCCGTTAAGCTCATGCCCAAAAATGGGCCAAAAGGTGACTTTGGCCTAGACAAATTTTGATGGTCTCCTATGGAAGGTCTCATCCTGTCGGTCTCATAGACGCGTTCACTTTTGGAATCGGTGACCGTCTTATGGGCAAACCGTGCCGTTATAGTCATTCCTGTAGGCCCAATTTTGGGCCAAAAGTCACTTTGGCCTAGACAACTTTTGATGGTCTCCTATGGAAGCTCACATCCTGCCGGTCGCATAGACGCATTCACTTTTGGAATCGGTTGCCGTCTTATCGGCAACCCGTGCCGTTAAGCTCATGCCCAAAAATGGGCCAAAAGGTGACTTTGGCCTAGACAACTTTTGATGGTCTCCTATGGAAGGTCTCATCCTGTCGGTCGCATAGACGCGTTCACTTTTGGAATCGGTGACCGTCTTATGGGCAAACCGTGCCGTTATAGTCATTCCTGTAGGCCCAATTTTGGGCCAAAAGTCACTTTGGCCTAGACAACTTTTGATGGTCTCCTATGGAAGCTCACATCCTGCCGGTCGCATAGACGCATTCACTTTTGGAATCGGTTGCCGTCTTATCGGCAACCCGTGCCGTTAAGCTCATGCCCAAAAATGGGCCAAAAGGTGACTTTGGCCTAGACAACTTTTGATGGTCTCCTATGGAAGGTCTCATCCTGTCGGTCGCATAGACGCGTTCACTTTTGGAATCGGTGACCGTCTTATGGGCAAACCGTGCCGTTATAGTCATTCCTGTAGGCCCAATTTTGGGCCAAAAGTCACTTTGGCCTAGACAACTTTTGATGGTCTCCTATGGAAGCTCACATCCTGCCGGTCGCATAGACGCATTCACTTTTGGAATCGGTTGCCGTCTTATCGGCAACCCGTGCCGTTAAGCTCATGCCCAAAAATGGGCCAAAAGGTGACTTTGGCCTAGACAACTTTTGATGGTCTCCTATGGAAGGTCTCATCCTGTCGGTCGCATAGACGCGTTCACTTTTGGAATCGGTGACCGTCTTATGGGCAAACTGGCCGTTATAGTCATTCCTGTAGGCCCAATTTTGGGCCAAAAGTCACTTTGGCCTAGACAACTTTTGATGGTCTCCTATGGAAGCTCACATCCTGCCGGTCGCATAGACGCATTCACTTTTGGAATCGGTTGCCGTCTTATCGGCAACCCGTGCCGTTAAGCTCATGCCCAAAAATGGGCCAAAAGGTGACTTCTGCCTAGACAACTTTTGATGGTCTCCTATGGAAGGTCTCATCCTGTCGGTCGCATAGACGCGTTCACTTTTGGAATCGGTGACCGTCTTATGGGCAAACCGTGCCGTTATAGTCATTCCTGTAGGCCCAATTTTGGGCCAAAAGTCACTTTGGCCTAGACAACTTTTGATGGTCTCCTATGGAAGCTCACATCCTGCCGGTCGCATAGACGCATTCACTTTTGGAATCGGTTGCCGTCTTATCGGCAACCCGTGCCGTTAAGCTCATGCCCAAAAATGGGCCAAAAGGTGACTTTGGCCTAGACAACTTTTGATGGTCTCCTATGGAAGGTCTCATCCTGTCGGTCGCATAGACGCGTTCACTTTTGGAATCGGTGACCGTCTTATGGGCAAACCGTGCCGTTATAGTCATTCCTGTAGGCCCAATTTTGGGCCAAAAGTCACTTTGGCCTAGACAACTTTTGATGGTCTCCTATGGAAGCTCACATCCTGCCGGTTGCATAGACGCATTCACTTTTGGAATCGGTTGCCGTCTTATCGGCAACCCGTGCCGTTAAGCTCATGCCCAAAAATGGGCCAAAAGGTGACTTCTGCCTAGACAACTTTTGATGGTCTCCTATGGAAGGTCTCATCCTGTCGGTCGCATAGACGCGTTCACTTTTGGAATCGGTGACCGTCTTATGGGCAAACCGTGCCGTTATAGTCATTCCTGTAGGCCCAATTTTGGGCCAAAAGTCACTTTGGCCTAGACAACTTTTGATGGTCTCCTATGGAAGCTCACATCCTGCCGGTCGCATAGACGCATTCACTTTTGGAATCGGTTGCCGTCTTATCGGCAACCCGTGCCGTTAAGCTCATGCCCAAAAATGGGCCAAAAGGTGACTTTGGCCTAGACAACTTTTGATGGTCTCCTATGGAAGGTCTCATCCTGTCGGTCGCATAGACGCGTTCACTTTTGGAATCGGTGACCGTCTTATGGGCAAACCGTGCCGTTATAGTCATTCCTGTAGGCCCAATTTTGGGCCAAAAGTCACTTTGGCCTAGACAACTTTTGATGGTCTCCTATGGAAGCTCACATCCTGCCGGTCGCATAGACGCATTCACTTTTGGAATCGGTTGCCGTCTTATCGGCAACCCGTGCCGTTAAGCTCATGCCCAAAAATGGGCCAAAAGGTGACTTTGGCCTAGACAACTTTTGATGGTCTCCTATGGAAGGTCTCATCCTGTCGGTCGCATAGACGCGTTCACTTTTGGAATCGGTGACCGTCTTATGGGCAAACCGTGCCGTTATAGTCATTCCTGTAGGCCCAATTTTGGGCCAAAAGTCACTTTGGCCTAGACAACTTTTGATGGTCTCCTATGGAAGCTCACATCCTGCCGGTCGCATAGACGCATTCACTTTTGGAATCGGTTGCCGTCTTATCGGCAACCCGTGCCGTTAAGCTCATGCCCAAAAATGGGCCAAAAGGTGACTTTGGCCTAGACAACTTTTGATGGTCTCCTATGAAAGGTCTCATCCTGTCGGTCGCATAGACGCGTTCACTTTTGGAATCGGTGACCGTCTTATGGGCAAACCGTGCCGTTATAGTCATTCCTGTAGGCCCAATTTTGGGCCAAAAGTCACTTTGGCCTAGACAACTTTTGATGGTCTCCTATGGAAGCTCACATCCTGCCGGTCGCATATACGCATTCACTTTTGGAATCGGTTGCCGTCTTATCGGCAACCCGTGACGTTAAGCTCATGCCCAAAAATGGGCCAAAAGGTGACTTTGGCCTAGACAACTTTTGATGGTCTCCTATGGAAGGTCTCATCCTGTCGGTCGCATAGACGCGTTCACTTTTGGAATCGGTGACCGTCTTATGGGCAAACCGTGCCGTTATAGTCATTCCTGTAGGCCCAATTTTGGGCCAAAAGTCACTTTGGCCTAGACAACTTTTGATGGTCTCCTATGGAAGCTCACATCCTGCCGGTCGCATAGACGCATTCACTTTTGGAAACGGTTGCCGTCTTATCGGCAACCCGTGCCGTTAAGCTCATGCCCAAAAATGGGCCAAAAGGTGACTTTGGCCTAGACAACTTTTGATGGTCTCCTATGGAAGGTCTCATCCTGTCGGTCGCATAGACGCGTTCACTTTTGGAATCGGTGACCGTCTTATGGGCAAACCGTGCCGTTATAGTCATTCCTGTAGGCCCAATTTTGGGCCAAAAGTCACTTTGGCCTAGACAACTTTTGATGGTCTCCTATGGAAGCTCACATCCTGCCGGTCGCATAGACGCATTCACTTTTGGAATCGGTTGCCGTCTTATCGGCAACCCGTGCCGTTAAGCTCATGCCCAAAAATGGGCCAAAAGGTGACTTTGGCCTAGACAACTTTTGATGGTCTCCTATGAAAGGTCTCATCCTGTCGGTCGCATAGACGCGTTCACTTTTGGAATCGGTGACCGTCTTATGGGCAAACCGTGCCGTTATAGTCATTCCTGTAGGCCCAATTTTGGGCCAAAAGTCACTTTGGCCTAGACAACTTTTGATGGTCTCCTATGGAAGCTCACATCCTGCCGGTCGCATATACGCATTCACTTTTGGAATCGGTTGCCGTCTTATCGGCAACCCGTGCCGTTAAGCTCATGCCCAAAAATGGGCCAAAAGGTGACTTTGGCCTAGACAACTTTTGATGGTCTCCTATGGAAGGTCTCATCCTGTCGGTCGCATAGACGCGTTCACTTTTGGAATCGGTGACCGTCTTATGGGCAAACTGGCCGTTATAGTCATTCCTGTAGGCCCAATTTTGGGCCAAAAGTCACTTTGGCCTAGACAACTTTTGATGGTCTCCTATGGAAGCTCACATCCTGCCGGTCGCATAGACACATTCACTTTTGGAATCGGTTGCCGTCTTATCGGCAACCCGTGCCGTTAAGCTCATGCCCAAAAATGGGCCAAAAGGTGACTTTGGCCTAGACAACTTTTGATGGTCTCCTATGGAAGGTCTCATCCTGTCGGTCGCATAGACGCGTTCACTTTTGGAATCGGTGACCGTCTTATGGGCAAACCGTGCCGTTATAGTCATTCCTGTAGGCCCAATTTTGGGCCAAAAGTCACTTTGGCCTAGACAACTTTTTATGGTCTCCTATGGAAGCTCACATCCTGCCGGTCGCATAGACGCATTCACTTTTGGAATCGGTTGCCGTCTTATCGGCAACCCGTGCCGTTAAGCTCATGCCCAAAAATGGGCCAAAAGGTGACTTTGGCCTAGACAACTTTTGATGGTCTCCTATGGAAGGTCTCATCCTGTCGGTCGCATAGACGCATTCACTTTTGGAATCGGTGACCGTCTTATGGGCAAACCGTGCCGTTATAGTCATTCCTGTAGGCCCAATTTTGGGCCAAAAGTCACTTTGGCCTAGACAACTTTTGATGGTCTCCTATGGAAGCTCACATCCTGCCGGTCGCATAGACGCATTCACTTTTGGAATCGGTTGCCGTCTTATCGGCAACCCGTGCCGTTAAGCTCATGCCCAAAAATGGGCCAAAAGGTGACTTTGGCCTAGACAACTTTTGATGGTCTCCTATTTAAGGTCTCATCCTGTCGGTCGCATAGACGGGTTCACTTTTGGAATCGGTGACCGTTTTATGGGCAAACCGTGCCGTTATAGTCATTCCTGTAGGCCCAATTTTGGGCCAAAAGTCACTTTGGCCTAGACAACTTTTGATGGTCTCCTATGGAAGCTCACATCCTGCCGGTCGCATAGACGCATTCACTTTTGGAATCGGTTGCCGTCTTATCGGCAACCCGTGCCGTTAAGCTCATGCCCAAAAATGGGCCAAAAGGTGACTTTGGCCTAGACAACTTTTGATGGTCTCCTATGGAAGGTCTCATCCTGTCGGTCGCATAGACGCGTTCACTTTTGGAATCGGTGACCGTCTTATGGGCAAACCGTGCCGTTATAGTCAATCCTGTAGGCCCAATTTTGTGCCAAAAGTCACTTTGGCCTAGACAACTTTTGATGGTCTCCTATGGAAGCTCACATCCTGCCGGTCGCATAGACGCATTCACTTTTGGAATCGGTTGCCGTCTTATCGGCAACCCGTGCCGTTAAGCTCATGCCCAAAAATGGGCCAAAAGGTGACTTTGGCCTAGACAACTTTTGATGGTCTCCTATGGAAGGTCTCATCCTGTCGGTCGCATAGACGCGTTCACTTTTGGAATCGGTGACCGTCTTATGGGCAAACCGTGCCGTTATAGTCATTCCTGTAGGCCCAATTTTGGGCCAAAAGTCACTTTGGCCTAGACAACTTTTGATGGTCTCCTATGGAAGCTCACATCCTGCCGGTCGCATAGACGCATTCACTTTTGGAATCGGTTGCCGTCTTATCGGCAACCCGTGCCGTTAAGCTCATGCCCAAAAATGGGCCAAAAGGTGACTTTGGCCTAGACAACTTTTGATGGTCTCCTATGGAAGGTCTCATCCTGTCGGTCGCATAGACGCGTTCACTTTTGGAATCGGTGACCGTCTTATGGGCAAACCGTGCCGTTATAGTCATTCCTGTAGGCCCAATTTTGGGCCAAAAGTCACTTTGGCCTAGACAACTTTTGATGGTCTCCTATGGAAGCTCACATCCTGCCGGTCGCATAGACGCATTCACTTTTGGAATCGGTTGCCGTCTTATCGGCAACCCGTGCCGTTAAGCTCATGCCCAAAAATGGGCCAAAAGGTGACTTTGGCCTAGACAACTTTTGATGGTCTCCTATGGAAGGTCTCATCCTGTCGGTCGCATAGACGCGTTCACTTTTGGAATCGGTGACCGTCTTATGGGCAAACCGTGCCGTTATAGTCATTCCTGTAGGCCCAATTTTGGGCCAAAAGTCACTTTGGCCTAGACAACTTTTGATGGTCTCCTATGGAAGCTTACATCCTGCCGGTCGCATAGACGCATTCACTTTTGGAATCGGTTGCCGTCTTATCGGCAACCCGTGCCGTTAAGCTCATGCCCAAAAATGGGCCAAAAGGTGACTTTGGCCTAGACAACTTTTGATGGTCTCCTATGGAAGGTCTCATCCTGTCGGTCGCATAGACGCGTTCACTTTTGGAATCGGTGACCGTCTTATGGGCAAACCGTGCCGTTATAGTCATTCCTGTAGGCCCAATTTTGGGCCAAAAGTCACTTTGGCCTAGACAACTTTTGATGGTCTCCTATGGAAGCTCACATCCTGCCGGTCGCATAGACGCATTCACTTTTGGAATCGGTTGCCGTCTTATCGGCAACCCGTGCCGTTAAGCTCATGCCCAAAAATGGGCCAAAAGGTGACTTTGGCCTAGACAACTTTTGATGGTCTCCTATGGAAGGTCTCATCCTGTCGGTCGCATAGACGCGTTCACTTTTGGAATCGGTGACCGTCTTATGGGCAAACCGTGCCGTTATAGTCATTCCTGTAGGCCCAATTTTGGGCCAAAAGTCACTTTGGCCTAGACAACTTTTGATGGTCTCCTATGGAAGCTCACATCCTGCCGGTCGCATAGACGCATTCACATTTGGAATCGGTTGCCGTCTTATCGGCAACCCGTGCCGTTAAGCTCATGCCCAAAAATGGGCCAAAAGGTGACTTTGGCCTAGACAACTTTTGATGGTCTCCTATGGAAGGTCTCATCCTGTCGGTCGCATAGACGCGTTCACTTTTGGAATCGGTGACCGTCTTATGGGCAAACCGTGCCGTTATAGTCATTCCTGTAGGCCCAATTTTGGGCCAAAAGTCACTTTGGCCTAGACAACTTTTGATGGTCTCCTATGGAAGCTCACATCCTGCCGGTCGCATAGACGCATTCACTTTTGGAATCGGTTGCCGTCTTATCGGCAACCCGTGCCGTTAAGCTCATGCCCAAAAATGGGCCAAAAGGTGACTTTGGCCTAGACAACTTTTGATGGTCTCCTATGGAAGGTCTCATCCTGTCGGTCGCATAGACGCGTTCACTTTTGGAATCGGTGACCGTCTTATGGGCAAACCGTGCCGTTATAGTCATTCCTGTAGGCCCAATTTTGGGCCAAAAGTCACTTTGGCCTAGACAACTTTTGATGGTCTCCTATGGAAGCTCACATCCTGCCGGTCGCATAGACGCATTCACTTTTGGAATCGGTTGCCGTCTTATGGGCAAACCGTGCCGTTATAGTCATTCCTGTAGGCCCAATTTTGGGCCAAAAGTCACTTTGGCCTAGACAACTTTTGATGGTCTCCTATGGAAGCTCACATCCTGCCGGTCGCATAGACGCATTCACTTTTGGAATCGGTTGCCGTCTTATCGGCAACCCGTGCCGTTAAGCTCATGCCCAAAAATGGGCCAAAAGGTGACTTTGGCCTAGACAACTTTTGATGGTCTCCTATGGAAGCTCACATCCTGCCGGTCGCATAGACGCATTCACTTTTGGAATCGGTGACCGTCTTATGGGCAAACCGTGCCGTTATAGTCATTCCTGTAGGCCCAATTTTGGGCCAAAAGTCACTTTGGCCTAGACAACTTTTGATGGTCTCCTATGGAAGCTCACATCCTGCCGGTCGCATAGACGCATTCACTTTTGGAATCGGTTGCCGTCTTATCGGCAACCCGTGCCGTTAAGCTCATGCCCAAAAATGGGCCAAAAGGTGACTTTGGCCTAGACAACTTTTGATGGTCTCCTATGGAAGGTCTCATCCTGTCGGTCGCATAGACGCGTTCACTTTTGGAATCGGTGACCGTCTTATGGGCAAACCGTGCCGTTATAGTCATTCCTGTAGGCCCAATTTTGGGCCAAAAGTCACTTTGGCCTAGACAACTTTTGATGGTCTCCTATGGAAGCTCACATCCTGCCGGTCGCATAGACGCATTCACTTTTGGAATCGGTGACCGTCTTATCGGCAACCCGTGCCGTTAAGCTCATGCCCAAAAATGGGCCAAAAGGTGACTTTGGCCTAGACAACTTTTGATGGTCTCCTATGGAAGGTCTCATCCTGTCGGTCGCATAGACGCGTTCACTTTTGGAATCGGTGACCGTCTTATGGGCAAAGCGTGCCGTTATAGTCATTCCTGTAGGCCCAATTTTGGGCCAAAAGTCACTTTGGCCTAGACAACTTTTGATGGTCTCCTATGGAAGCTCACATCCTGCCGGTTGCATAGACGCATTCACTTTTGGAATCGGTTGCCGTCTTATCGGCAACCCGTGCCGTTAAGCTCATGCCCAAAAATGGGCCAAAAGGTGACTTCTGCCTAGACAACTTTTGATGGTCTCCTATGGAAGGTCTCATCCTGTCGGTCGCATAGACGCGTTCACTTTTGGAATCGGTGACCGTCTTATGGGCAAACCGTGCCGTTATAGTCATTCCTGTAGGCCCAATTTTGGGCCAAAAGTCACTTTGGCCTAGACAACTTTTGATGGTCTCCTATGGAAGCTCACATCCTGCCGGTCGCATAGACGCATTCACTTTTGGAATCGGTTGCCGTCTTATCGGCAACCCGTGCCGTTAAGCTCATGCCCAAAAATGGGCCAAAAGGTGACTTTGGCCTAGACAACTTTTGATGGTCTCCTATGGAAGGTCTCATCCTGTCGGTCGCATAGACGCGTTCACTTTTGGAATCGGTGACCGTCTTATGGGCAAACCGTGCCGTTATAGTCATTCCTGTAGGCCCAATTTTGGGCCAAAAGTCACTTTGGCCTAGACAACTTTTGATGGTCTCCTATGGAAGCTCACATCCTGCCGGTCGCATAGACGCATTCACTTTTGGAATCGGTTGCCGTCTTATCGGCAACCCGTGCCGTTAAGCTCATGCCCAAAAATGGGCCAAAAGGTGACTTTGGCCTAGACAACTTTTGATGGTCTCCTATGGAAGGTCTCATCCTGTCGGTCGCATAGACGCGTTCACTTTTGGAATCGGTGACCGTCTTATGGGCAAACCGTGCCGTTATAGTCATTCCTGTAGGCCCAATTTTGGGCCAAAAGTCACTTTGGCCTAGACAACTTTTGATGGTCTCCTATGGAAGCTCACATCCTGCCGGTCGCATAGACGCATTCACTTTTGGAATCGGTTGCCGTCTTATCGGCAACCCGTGCCGTTAAGCTCATGCCCAAAAATGGGCCAAAAGGTGACTTTGGCCTAGACAACTTTTGATGGTCTCCTATGAAAGGTCTCATCCTGTCGGTCGTATAGACGCGTTCACTTTTGGAATCGGTGACCGTCTTATGGGCAAACCGTGCCGTTATAGTCATTCCTGTAGGCCCAATTTTGGGCCAAAAGTCACTTTGGCCTAGACAACTTTTGATGGTCTCCTATGGAAGCTCACATCCTGCCGGTCGCATAGACGCATTCACTTTTGGAATCGGTTGCCGTCTTATCGGCAACCCGTGCCGTTAAGCTCATGCCCAAAAATGGGCCAAAAGGTGACTTTGGCCTAGACAACTTTTGATGGTCTCCTATGGAAGGTCTCATCCTGTCGGTCGCATAGACGCGTTCACTTTTGGAATCGGTGACCGTCTTATGGGCAAACCGTGCCGTTATAGTCATTCCTGTAGGCCCAATTTTGGGCCAAAAGTCACTTTGGCCTAGACAACTTTTGATGGTCTCCTATGGAAGCTCACATCCTGCCGGTCGCATAGACGCATTCACTTTTGGAATCGGTTGCCGTCTTATCGGCAACCCGTGCCGTTAAGCTCATGCCCAAAAATGGGCCAAAAGGTGACTTTGGCCTAGACAACTTTTGATGGTCTCCTATGGAAGGTCTCATCCTGTCGGTCGCATAGACGCGTTCACTTTTGGAATCGGTGACCGTCTTATGGGCAAACCGTGCCGTTATAGTCATTCCTGTAGGCCCAATTTTGGGCCAAAAGTCACTTTGGCCTAGACAACTTTTGATGGTCTCCTATGGAAGCTCACATCCTGCCGGTCGCATAGACGCATTCACTTTTGGAATCGGTGACCGTCTTATCGGCAACCCGTGCCGTTAAGCTCATGCCCAAAAATGGGCCAAAAGGTGACTTTGGCCTAGACAACTTTTGATGGTCTCCTATGGAAGGTCTCATCCTGTCGGTCGCATAGACGCGTTCACTTTTGGAATCGGTGACCGTCTTATGGGCAAACCGTGCCGTTATAGTCATTCCTGTAGGCCCAATTTTGGGCCAAAAGTCACTTTGGCCTAGACAACTTTTGATGGTCTCCTATGGAAGCTCACATCCTGCCGGTCGCATAGACGCATTCACTTTTGGAATCGGTTGCCGTCTTATCGGCAACCCGTGCCGTTAAGCTCATGCCCAAAAATGGGCCAAAAGGTGACTTTGGCCTAGACAACTTTTGATGGTCTCCTATGGAAGGTCTCATCCTGTCGGTCGCATAGACGCGTTCACTTTTGGAATCGGTGACCGTCTTATGGGCAAACCGTGCCGTTATAGTCATTCCTGTAGGCCCAATTTTGGGCCAAAAGTCACTTTGGCCTAGACAACTTTTGATGGTCTCCTATGGAAGCTCACATCCTGCCGGTTGCATAGACGCATTCACTTTTGGAATCGGTTGCCGTCTTATCGGCAACCCGTGCCGTTAAGCTCATGCCCAAAAATGGGCCAAAAGGTGACTTCTGCCTAGACAACTTTTGATGGTCTCCTATGGAAGGTCTCATCCTGTCGGTCGCATAGACGCGTTCACTTTTGGAATCGGTGACCGTCTTATGGGCAAACCGTGCCGTTATAGTCATTCCTGTAGGCCCAATTTTGGGCCAAAAGTCACTTTGGCCTAGACAACTTTTGATGGTCTCCTATGGAAGCTCACATCCTGCCGGTCGCATAGACGCATTCACTTTTGGAATCGGTTGCCGTCTTATCGGCAACCCGTGCCGTTAAGCTCATGCCCAAAAATGGGCCAAAAGGTGACTTTGGCCTAGACAACTTTTGATGGTCTCCTATGGAAGGTCTCATCCTGTCGGTCGCATAGACGCGTTCACTTTTGGAATCGGTGACCGTCTTATGGGCAAACCGTGCCGTTATAGTCATTCCTGTAGGCCCAATTTTGGGCCAAAAGTCACTTTGGCCTAGACAACTTTTGATGGTCTCCTATGGAAGCTCACATCCTGCCGGTCGCATAGACGCATTCACTTTTGGAATCGGTTGCCGTCTTATCGGCAACCCGTGCCGTTAAGCTCATGCCCAAAAATGGGCCAAAAGGTGACTTTGGCCTAGACAACTTTTGATGGTCTCCTATGGAAGGTCTCATCCTGTCGGTCGCATAGACGCGTTCACTTTTGGAATCGGTGACCGTCTTATGGGCAAACCGTGCCGTTATAGTCATTCCTGTAGGCCCAATTTTGGGCCAAAAGTCACTTTGGCCTAGACAACTTTTGATGGTCTCCTATGGAAGCTCACATCCTGCCGGTCGCATAGACGCATTCACTTTTGGAATCGGTTGCCGTCTTATCGGCAACCCGTGCCGTTAAGCTCATGCCCAAAAATGGGCCAAAAGGTGACTTTGGCCTAGACAACTTTTGATGGTCTCCTATGAAAGGTCTCATCCTGTCGGTCGTATAGACGCGTTCACTTTTGGAATCGGTGACCGTCTTATGGGCAAACCGTGCCGTTATAGTCATTCCTGTAGGCCCAATTTTGGGCCAAAAGTCACTTTGGCCTAGACAACTTTTGATGGTCTCCTATGGAAGCTCACATCCTGCCGGTCGCATAGACGCATTCACTTTTGGAATCGGTTGCCGTCTTATCGGCAACCCGTGCCGTTAAGCTCATGCCCAAAAATGGGCCAAAAGGTGACTTTGGCCTAGACAACTTTTGATGGTCTCCTATGGAAGGTCTCATCCTGTCGGTCGCATAGACGCGTTCACTTTTGGAATCGGTGACCGTCTTATGGGCAAACCGTGCCGTTATAGTCATTCCTGTAGGCCCAATTTTGGGCCAAAAGTCACTTTGGCCTAGACAACTTTTGATGGTCTCCTATGGAAGCTCACATCCTGCCGGTCGCATAGACGCATTCACTTTTGGAATCGGTTGCCGTCTTATCGGCAACCCGTGCCGTTAAGCTCATGCCCAAAAATGGGCCAAAAGGTGACTTTGGCCTAGACAACTTTTGATGGTCTCCTATGGAAGGTCTCATCCTGTCGGTCGCATAGACGCGTTCACTTTTGGAATCGGTGACCGTCTTATGGGCAAACCGTGCCGTTATAGTCATTCCTGTAGGCCCAATTTTGGGCCAAAAGTCACTTTGGCCTAGACAACTTTTGATGGTCTCCTATGGAAGCTCACATCCTGCCGGTTGCATAGACGCATTCACTTTTGGAATCGGTTGCCGTCTTATCGGCAACCCGTGCCGTTAAGCTCATGCCCAAAAATGGGCCAAAAGGTGACTTCTGGCCTAGACAACTTTTGATGGTCTCCTATGGAAGGTCTCATCCTGTCGGTCGCATAGACGCGTTCACTTTTGGAATCGGTGACCGTCTTATGGGCAAACCGTGCCGTTATAGTCATTCCTGTAGGCCCAATTTTGGGCCAAAAGTCACTTTGGCCTAGACAACTTTTGATGGTCTCCTATGGAAGCTCACATCCTGCCGGTCGCATAGACGCATTCACTTTTGGAATCGGTTGCCGTCTTATCGGCAACCCGTGCCGTTAAGCTCATGCCCAAAAATGGGCCAAAAGGTGACTTTGGCCTAGACAACTTTTGATGGTCTCCTATGGAAGGTCTCATCCTGTCGGTCGCATAGACGCGTTCACTTTTGGAATCGGTGACCGTCTTATGGGCAAACCGTGCCGTTATAGTCATTCCTGTAGGCCCAATTTGGGGCCAAAAGTCACTTTGGCCTAGACAACTTTTGATGGTCTCCTATGGAAGCTCACATCCTGCCGGTCGCATAGACGCATTCACTTTTGGAATCGGTTGCCGTCTTATCGGCAACCCGTGCCGTTAAGCTCATGCCCAAAAATGGGCCCAAAAGGTGACTTTGGCCTAGACAACTTTTGATGGTCTCCTATGGAAGGTCTCATCCTGGTCCGGTCGCATAGACGCGTCACTTTTGGAATCGGTGACCGTCTTATGGGCAAACCGTGCCGTTATAGTCATTCCTGTAGGCCCAATTTTGGGCCAAAAGTCACTTTGGCCTAGACTTTTGATGGTCTCCTATGGAAGCTCACATCCTGCCGGTCGCATAGACGCATTCACTTTTGGAATCGGTTGCCGTCTTATCGGCAACCCGTGCCGTTAAGCTCATGCCCAAAAATGGGCCAAAAGGTGACTTTGGCCTAGACAACTTTTGATGGTCTCCTATGAAAGGTCTCATCCTGTCGGTCGTATAGACGCGTTCACTTTTGGAATCGGTGACCGTCTTATGGGCAAACCGTGCCGTTATAGTCATTCCTGTAGGCCCAATTTTGGGCCAAAAGTCACTTTGGCCTAGACAACTTTTGATGGTCTCCTATGGAAGCTCACATCCTGCCGGTCGCATAGACGCATTCACTTTTGGAATCGGTTGCCGTCTTATCGGCAACCCGTGCCGTTAAGCTCATGCCCAAAAATGGGCCAAAAGGTGACTTTGGCCTAGACAACTTTTGACTGTCTCCTATGGAAGGTCTCATCCTGTCGGTCGCATAGACGCGTTCACTTTTGGAATCGGTGACCGTCTTATGGGCAAACCGTGCCGTTATAGTCATTCCTGTAGGCCCAATTTTGGGCCAAAAGTCACTTTGGCCTAGACAACTTTTGATGGTCTCCTATGGAAGCTCACATCCTGCCGGTCGCATAGACGCATTCACTTTTGGAATCGGTTGCCGTCTTATCGGCAACCCGTGCCGTTAAGCTCATGCCCAAAAATGGGCCAAAAGGTGACTTTGGCCTAGACAACTTTTGATGGTCTCCTATGGAAGGTCTCATCCTGTCGGTCGCATAGACGCATTCACTTTTGGAATCGGTGACCGTCTTAAGGGCAAACCGTGCCGTTATAGTCATTCCTGTAGGCCCAATTTTGGGCCAAAAGTCACTTTGGCCTAGACAACTTTTGATGGTCTCCTATGGAAGCTCACATCCTGCCGGTCGCATAGACGCATTCACTTTTGGAATCGGTTGCCGTCTTATCGGCAACCCGTGCCGTTAAGCTCATGCCCAAAAATGGGCCAAAAGGTGACTTTGGCCTAGACAACTTTTGATGGTCTCCTATGGAAGGTCTCATCCTGTCGGTCGCATAGACGCGTTCACTTTTGGAATCGGTGACCGTCTTATGGGCAAACCGTGCCGTTATAGTCATTCCTGTAGGCCCAATTTTGGGCCAAAAGTCACTTTGGCCTAGACAACTTTTGATGGTCTCCTATGGAAGCTCACATCCTGCCGGTCGCATAGACGCATTCACTTTTGGAATCGGTTGCCGTCTTATCGGCAACCCGTGCCGTTAAGCTCATGCCCAAAAATGGGCCAAAAGGTGACTTTGGCCTAGACAACTTTTGATGGTCTCCTATGGAAGGTCTCATCCTGTCGGTCGCATAGACGCGTTCACTTTTGGAATTGGTGACCGTCTTATGGGCAAACCGTGCCGTTATAGTCATTCCTGTAGGCCCAATTTTTGGTCAAAAGTCACTTTGGCCTAGACAACTTTTGATGGTCTCCTATGGAAGCTCACATCCTGCCGGTCGCATAGACGCATTCACTTTTGGAATCGGTTGCCGTCTTATCGGCAACCCGTGCCGTTAAGCTCATGCCCAAAAATGGGCCAAAAGGTGACTTTGGCCTAGACAACTTTTGATGGTCTCCTATGAAAGGTCTCATCCTGTCGGTCGTATAGACGCGTTCACTTTTGGAATCGGTGACCGTCTTATGGGCAAACCGTGCCGTTATAGTCATTCCTGTAGGCCCAATTTTGGGCCAAAAGTCACTTTGGCCTAGACAACTTTTGATGGTCTCCTATGGAAGCTCACATCCTGCCGGTCGCATAGACGCATTCACTTTTGGAATCGGTTGCCGTCTTATCGGCAACCC
>CAKZFU010000039.1:0-34802 GCA_936450465.1 Gibbula magus
TTTTTTGGATTTTTTTTCGTTAAAATTTCATCGAAATTAATATTTTTGATTTTCCGGAAACCAAAAAAATTCATGATTTTCTTATTTTTTTGGATTTTTTTTCGTTAAAATTTCATCGAAATTAATATTTTTGATTTTCCGGAAACCCCAAAAAAATCATGATTTTCTGATTTTTTTTGGATTTTTTTTTCGTTAAAATTTCATCGAAATTTATATTTTTGATTTTCCGGAAACCCCCAAAAATTCATGATTTTCTTATTTTTTTTGGATTTTCTTTCGTTAAAATTTCATCGAAATTTATATTTTTGATTTTCCGGAAACCCAAAAAAATTCATGATTTCTTATTTTTTTTGGATTTTTTTTCGTTAAAATTTCATCGAAATTTATATTTTTGATTTTCCGGAAACCCAAAAAAAATCATGATTTTCTTATTTTTTTTGGATTTTTTTTCGTTAAAATTTCATCGAAATTTATATTTTTGATTTTCCGGAAACCCCAAAAAAATCATGATTTTCTGATTTTTTTTGGATTTTTTTTCGTTAAAATTTCATCGAAATTTATATTTTTGATTTTCCGGAAACCCCCAAAAATTCATGATTTTCTTATTTTTTTTGGATTTTCTTTCGTTAAAATTTCATCGAAATTTATATTTTTGATTTTCCGGAAACCCAAAAAAATTCATGATTTTCTTATTTTTTTTGGATTTTTTTTCGTTAAAATTTCATCGAAATTTATATTTTTGATTTTCCGGAAACCCCAAAAAATTCATGATTTTCTGATTTTTTTTGGATTTTTTTTCGTTAAAATTTCATCGAAATTTATATTTTTGATTTTCCGGAAACCCCCAAAAATTCATGATTTTCTGATTTTTTTTGGATTTTCTTTCGTTAAAATTTCATCGAAATTTATATTTTTGATTTTCCGGAAACCCAAAAAAATTCATGATTTTCTTATTTTTTTTGGATTTTTTTTCGTTAAAATTTCATCGAAATTTATATTTTTGATTTTCCGGAAACCCAAAAAAATTCATGATTTTCTTTTTTTTTTGGATTTTTTTTCGTTAAAATTTCATCGAAATTTATATTTTTGATTTTCCGGAAACCCCCAAAAATTCATGATTTTCTTATTTTTTTTGGATTTTTTTTCGTTAAAATTTCATCGAAATTTATATTTTTGATTTTCCGGAAACCCCAAAAAAATTCATGATTTTCTTATTTTTTTTGGATTTTTTTTCGTTAAAATTTCATCGAAATTTATATTTTTGATTTTCCGGAAACCCAAAAAAATCATGATTTTCTGATTTTTTTTGGATTTTTTTTCGTTAAAATTTCATCGAAATTTATATTTTTGATTTTCCGGAAACCCCCAAAAATTCATGATTTTCTTATTTTTTTTGGATTTTCTTTCGTTAAAATTTCATCGAAATTTATATTTTTGATTTTCCGGAAACCCAAAAAAAATCATGATTTTCTTATTTTTTTTGGATTTTCTTTCGTTAAAATTTCATCGAAATTTATATTTTTGATTTTCCGGAAACCCAAAAAAATTCATGATTTTCTTATTTTTTTTGGATTTTTTTTCGTTAAAATTTCATCGAAATTTATATTTTTGATTTTCCGGAAACCCAAAAAAATTCATGATTTTCTTATTTTTTTTGGATTTTTTTTCGTTAAAATTTCATCGAAATTGATATTTTTGATTTTCCGGAAACCAAAAAAAATTCATGATTTTCTTATTTTTTTTGGATTTTTTTTCGTTAAAATTTCATCGAAATTTATATTTTTGATTTTCCGGAAACCCCAAAAAAATCATGATTTTCTGATTTTTTTTGGATTTTTTTTCGTTAAAATTTCATCGAAATTTATATTTTTGATTTTCCGGAAACCCCCAAAAATTCATGATTTTCTTATTTTTTTTGGATTTTCTTTCGTTAAAATTTCATCGAAATTTATATTTTTGATTTTCCGGAAACCCAAAAAAATTCATGATTTCCTTATTTTTTTTGGATTTTTTTTCGTTAAAATTTCATCGAAATTTATATTTTTGATTTTCCGGAAACCCAAAAAAAATCATGATTTTCTTATTTTTTTTGGATTTTTTTTCGTTAAAATTTCATCGAAATTTATATTTTTGATTTTCCGGAAACCCCAAAAAAATCATGATTTTCTGATTTTTTTTGGATTTTTTTTCGTTAAAATTTCATCGAAATTTATATTTTTGATTTTCCGGAAACCCCAAAAAATTCATGATTTTCTTATTTTTTTTGGATTTTCTTTCGTTAAAATTTCATCGAAATTTATATTTTTGATTTTCCGGAAACCCCAAAAAATTCATGATTTTCTTATTTTTTTTGGATTTTTTTTCGTTAAAATTTCATCGAAATTTATATTTTTGATTTTCCGGAAACCCCCAAAAATTCATGATTTTCTGATTTTTTTTGGATTTTTTTTCGTTAAAATTTCATCGAAATTTATATTTTTGATTTTCCGGAAACCCCCAAAAATTCATGATTTTCTGATTTTTTTTGGATTTTCTTTCGTTAAAATTTCATCGAAATTTATATTTTTGATTTTCCGGAAACCCAAAAAATTCATGATTTTCTTATTTTTTTTCGTTAAAATTTCATCGAAATTTACATTTTTGATTTTCCGGAAACCACAAAAATTCATGATTTTCTTTTTTTTTTGGATTTTTTTTCGTTAAAATTTCATCGAAATTTATATTTTTGATTTTCCGGAAACCCCCAAAAATTCATGATTTTCTTATTTTTTTTGGATTTTTTTTCGTTAAAATTTCATCGAAATTTATATTTTTGATTTTCCGGAAACCCAAAAAAATTCATGATTTTCTTTTTTTTTTTTGGATTTTTTTTCGTTAAAATTTCATCGAAATTTATATTTTTGATTTTCCGGAAACCCCCAAAAATTCATGATTTTCTGATTTTTTTTGGATTTTTTTCCGTTAAAATTTCATCGAAATTTATATTTTTGATTTTCCGGAAACCCCCAAAAATTCATGATTTTCTTATTTTTTTTGGATTTTCTTTCGTTAAAATTTCATCGAAATTTATATTTTTGATTTTCCGGAAACCCAAAAAAATTCATGATTTTCTTATTTTTTTTGGATTTTTTTTCGTTAAAATTTCATCGAAATTTATATTTTTGATTTTCCGGAAACCCCCAAAAATTCATGATTTTCTTATTTTTTTTGGATTTTCTTTCGTTAAAATTTCATCGAAATTTATATTTTTGATTTTCCGGAAACCCAAAAAAATTCATGATTTCCTTATTTTTTTTGGATTTTTTTTCGTTAAAATTTCATCGAAATTTATATTTTTGATTTTCCGGAAACCCAAAAAAAATCATGATTTTCTTATTTTTTTTGGATTTTTTTTCGTTAAAATTTCATCGAAATTTATATTTTTGATTTTCCGGAAACCCAAAAAAAATCATGATTTTCTGATTTTTTTTGGATTTTTTTCGTTAAAATTTCATCGAAATTTATATTTTTGATTTTCCGGAAACCCCAAAAATTCATGATTTTCTTATTTTTTTTGGATTTTCTTTCGTTAAAATTTCATCGAAATTTATATTTTTGATTTTCCGGAAACCCAAAAAAATTCATGATTTTCTTATTTTTTTTGGATTTTTTTTCGTTAAAATTTCATCGAAATTTATATTTTTGATTTTCCGGAAACCCCCAAAAATTCATGATTTTCTTATTTTTTTTGGATTTTCTTTCGTTAAAATTTCATCGAAATTTATATTTTTGATTTTCCGGAAACCCAAAAAAATTCATGATTTCCTTATTTTTTTTGGATTTTTTTTCGTTAAAATTTCATCGAAATTTATATTTTTGATTTTCCGGAAACCCAAAAAAATTCATGATTTTCTTATTTTTTTTGGATTTTTTTTCGTTAAAATTTCATCGAAATTTATATTTTTGATTTTCCGGAAACCCCAAAAAAATCATGATTTTCTGATTTTTTTTGGATTTTTTTTCGTTAAAATTTCATCGAAATTTATATTTTTGATTTTCCGGAAACCCCCAAAAATTCATGATTTTCTTATTTTTTTTGGATTTTCTTTCGTTAAAATTTCATCGAAATTTATATTTTTGATTTTCCGGAAACCCCAAAAAATTCATGATTTTCTTATTTTTTTTGGATTTTTTTTCGTTAAAATTTCATCGAAATTTATATTTTTGATTTTCCGGAAACCCCCAAAAATTCATGATTTTCTGATTTTTTTTGGATTTTTTTTCGTTAAAATTTCATCGAAATTTATATTTTTGATTTTCCGGAAACCCCCAAAAATTCATGATTTTCTGATTTTTTTTGGATTTTCTTTCGTTAAAATTTCATCGAAATTTATATTTTTGATTTTCCGGAAACCCAAAAAAATTCATGATTTTCTTATTTTTTTTGGATTTTTTTTCGTTAAAATTTCATCGAAATTTATATTTTTGATTTTCCGGAAACCAAAAAAAATTCATGATTTTCTTTTTTTTTTTGGATTTTTTTTCGTTAAAATTTCATCGAAATTTATATTTTTGATTTTCCGGAAACCCCCAAAAATTCATGATTTTCTTATTTTTTTTGGATTTTTTTTCGTTAAAATTTCATCGAAATTTATATTTTTGATTTTCCGGAAACCCAAAAAAATTCATGATTTTCTTATTTTTTTTGGATTTTTTTTCGTTAAAATTTCATCGAAATTTATATTTTTGATTTTCCGGAAACCCCCAAAAATTCATGATTTTCTTATTTTTTTTGGATTTTCTTTCGTTAAAATTTCATCGAAATTTATATTTTTGATTTTCCGGAAACCCAAAAAAATTCATGATTTCCTTATTTTTTTTGGATTTTTTTTCGTTAAAATTTCATCGAAATTTATATTTTTGATTTTCCGGAAACCCAAAAAAAATCATGATTTTCTTATTTTTTTTGGATTTTTTTTCGTTAAAATTTCATCGAAATTTATATTTTTGATTTTCCGGAAACCCCAAAAAAATCATGATTTTCTGATTTTTTTTGGATTTTTTTTCGTTAAAATTTCATCGAAATTTATATTTTTGATTTTCCGGAAACCCCCAAAAATTCATGATTTTCTTATTTTTTTTGGATTTTCTTTCGTTAAAATTTCATCGAAATTTATATTTTTGATTTTCCGGAAACCCAAAAAATTCATGATTTTCTTATTTTTTTTGGATTTTTTTTCGTTAAAATTTCATCGAAATTTATATTTTTGATTTTCCGGAAACCCCCAAAAATTCATGATTTTCTGATTTTTTTTGGATTTTTTTTCGTTAAAATTTCATCGAAATTTATATTTTTGATTTTCCGGAAACCCCCAAAAATTCATGATTTTCTGATTTTTTTTGGATTTTCTTTCGTTAAAATTTCATCGAAATTTATATTTTTGATTTTCCGGAAACCCAAAAAAATTCATGATTTTCTTTTTTTTTTTGGATTTTTTTTCGTTAAAATTTCATCGAAATTTATATTTTTGATTTTCCGGAAACCAAAAAAAATTCATGATTTTCTTTTTTTTTGGATTTTTTTTCGTTAAAATTTCATCGAAATTTATATTTTTGATTTTCCGGAAACCCCCAAAAATTCATGATTTTCTTATTTTTTTTGGATTTTTTTTCGTTAAAATTTCATCGAAATTTATATTTTTGATTTTCCGGAAACCCAAAAAAAATCATGATTTTCTTATTTTTTTTGGATTTTTTTTCGTTAAAATTTCATCGAAATTTATATTTTTGATTTTCCGGAAACCCAAAAAAATTCATGATTTTCTGATTTTTTTTGGATTTTTTTTCGTTAAAATTTCATCGAAATTTATATTTTTGATTTTCCGGAAACCCCCAAAAATTCATGATTTTCTTATTTTTTTTGGATTTTCTTTCGTTAAAATTTCATCGAAATTTATATTTTTGATTTT
The DNA here is from genome assembly GCA_936450465.1 of Gibbula magus. Lineage (NCBI taxonomy): Eukaryota > Metazoa > Mollusca > Gastropoda > Trochida > Trochidae > Gibbula > Gibbula magus. Next base: position 5,949 of record CAKZFU010000039.1, read on the forward strand.
CCGGAAACCCAAAAAAAATCATGATTTTCTGATTTTTTTGGGAATTTTTTTCGTTAAAATTTCATTGAAATTTATATTTTTGATTTTCCGGAAACCCCCAAAAATTCATGATTTTCTTATTTTTTTTGGATTTTCTTTCGTTAAAATTTCATCGAAATTTATATTTTTGATTTTCCGGAAACCCAAAAAAATTCATGATTTTCTTATTTTTTTTGGATTCTTTTTCGTTAAAATTTCATCGAAATTTATATTTTTGATTTTCCGGAAACCCAAAAAAATTCATGATTTTCTTATTTTTTTTGGATTTTTTTTCGTTAAAATTTCATCGAAATTTATATTTTTGATTTACCGGAAACCCAAAAAAATTCATGATTTTCTTATTTTTTTTGGATTTTTTTTCGTTAAAATTTCATCGAAATTTATATTTTTGATTTTCCGGAAACCAAAAAAAATTCATGATTTTCTTATTTTTTTTGGATTTTTTTTCGTTAAAATTTCATCGAAATTTATATTTTTGATTTTCCGGAAACCCAAAAAAATTCATGATTTTCTCCTTTTTTTTGGATTTTTTTTCGTTAAAATTTCATCGAAATTAATATTTTTGATTTTCCGGAAACCCAAAAAAATTCATTCTTTTCTAATTTTTTTGGATTTTTTTTCGTTAAAATTTCATCGAAATTTATATTTTTGATTTTCCGGAAACCAAAAAAAATTCATGATTTTCTTATTTTTTTTGGATTTTTTTTCGTTAAAATTTCATCGAAATTTATATTTTTGATTTTCCGGAAACCCAAAAAAATTCATTCTTTTCTAATTTTTTGGATTTTTTTTCGTTAAAATTTCATCGAAATTTATATTTTTGATTTTCCGGAAACCAAAAAAAATTCATGATTTTCTTATTTTTTTTGGATTTTTTTTCGTTAAAATTTCATCGAAATTTATATTTTTGATTTTCCGGAAACCCCAAAAAAATCATGATTTTCTGATTTTTTTTGGATTTTTTTTCGTTAAAATTTCATCGAAATTTATATTTTTGATTTTCCGGAAACCCCCAAAAATTCATGATTTTCTGATTTTTTTTGGATTTTCTTTCGTTAAAATTTCATCGAAATTTATATTTTTGATTTTCCGGAAACCCAAAAAAATTCATGATTTTCTTATTTTTTTTGGATTTTTTTTCGTTAAAATTTCATCGAAATTTATATTTTTGATTTTCCGGAAACCCCCAAAAATTCATGATTTTCTTATTTTTTTTGGATTTTTTTTCGTTAAAATTTCATCGAAATTTATATTTTTGATTTTCCGGAAACCCCCAAAAATTCATGATTTTCTTATTTTTTTTGGATTTTCTTTCGTTAGAATTTCATCGAAATTTATATTTTTGATTTTCCGGAAACCCAAAAAAATTCATGATTTTCTTATTTTTTTGGATTTTTTTTCGTTAAAATTTCATCGAAATTTATATTTTTGATTTTCCGGAAACCCCCAAAAATTCATGATTTTCTTATTTTTTTTGGATTTTTTTTCGTTAAAATTTCATCGAAATTTATATTTTTGATTTTCCGGAAACCCAAAAAAATTCATGATTTTCTTATTTTTTTTGGATTTTTTTTCGTTAAAATTTCATCGAAATTTATATTTTTGATTTTCCGGAAACCCAAAAAAATTCATGATTTTCTTATTTTTTTTGGATTTTTTTTCGTTAAAATTTCATCGAAATTAATATTTTTGATTTTCCGGAAACCAAAAAAAATTCATGATTTTCTTATTTTTTTTGGATTTTTTTTCGTTAAAATTTCATCGAAATTAATATTTTTGATTTTCCGGAAACCCCAAAAAAATCATGATTTTCTGATTTTTTTTGGATTTTTTTTCGTTAAAATTTCATCGAAATTTATATTTTTGATTTTCCGGAAACCCCCAAAAATTCATGATTTTCTTATTTTTTTTGGATTTTCTTTCGTTAAAATTTCATCGAAATTTATATTTTTGATTTTCCGGAAACCCAAAAAAATTCATGATTTCCTTATTTTTTTTGGATTTTTTTTCGTTAAAATTTCATCGAAATTTATATTTTTGATTTTCCGGAAACCCAAAAAAAATCATGATTTTCTTATTTTTTTTGGATTTTTTTTCGTTAAAATTTCATCGAAATTTATATTTTTGATTTTCCGGAAACCCCAAAAAAATCATGATTTTCTGATTTTTTTTTGGATTTTTTTTCGTTAAAATTTCATCGAAATTTATATTTTTGATTTTCCGGAAACCCCCAAAAATTCATGATTTTCTTATTTTTTTTGGATTTTCTTTCGTTAAAATTTCATCGAAATTTATATTTTTGATTTTTCCGGAAACCCCAAAAAATTCATGATTTTCTTATTTTTTTTGGATTTGTTTTCGTTAAAATTTCATCGAAATTTATATTTTTGATTTTCCGGAAACCCCCAAAAATTCATGATTTTCTGATTTTTTTTGGATTTTTTTTCGTTAAAATTTCATCGAAATTTATATTTTTGATTTTCCGGAAACCCCCAAAAATTCATGATTTTCTGATTTTTTTTGGATTTTCTTTCGTTAAAATTTCATCGAAATTTATATTTTTGATTTTCCGGAAACCCAAAAAAATTCATGATTTTCTTATTTTTTTTGGATTTTTTTTCGTTAAAATTTCATCGAAATTTATATTTTTGATTTTCCGGAAACCAAAAAAAATTCATGATTTTCTTTTTTTTTTGGATTTTTTTTCGTTAAAATTTCATCGAAATTTATATTTTTGATTTTCCGGAAACCCCCAAAAATTCATGATTTTCTTATTTTTTTTGGATTTTTTTTCGTTAAAATTTCATCGAAATTTATATTTTTGATTTTCCGGAAACCCAAAAAAATTCATGATTTTCTTTTTTTTTTGGATTTTTTTTCGTTAAAATTTCATCGAAATTTATATTTTTGATTTTCCGGAAACCCCCAAAAATTCATGATTTTCTGATTTTTTTTTGATTTTTTTTCGTTAAAATTTCATCGAAATTTATATTTTTGATTTTCCGGAAACCCCCAAAAATTCATGATTTTCTTATTTTTTTTGGATTTTCTTTCGTTAAAATTTCATCGAAATTTATATTTTTGATTTTCCGGAAACCCAAAAAAATTCATGATTTTCTTATTTTTTTTGGATTTTTTTTCGTTAAAATTTCATCGAAATTTATATTTTTGATTTTCCGGAAACCCCAAAAATTCATGATTTTCTTATTTTTTTTGGATTTTTTTTCGTTAAAATTTCATCGAAATTTATATTTTTGATTTTCCGGAAACCCAAAAAAATTCATGATTTTCTTATTTTTTTTGGATTTTTTTTCGTTAAAATTTCATCGAAATTTATATTTTTGATTTTCCGGAAACCCAAAAAAATTCATGATTTTTCTTATTTTTTTTGGATTTTTTTTCGTTAAAATTTCATCGAAATTAATATTTTTGATTTTCCGGAAACCAAAAAAAATTCATGATTTTCTTATTTTTTTTGGATTTTTTTTCGTTAAAATTTCATCGAAATTAATATTTTTGATTTTCCGGAAACCCCCAAAAAATCATGATTTTCTGATTTTTTTTGGATTTTTTTTCGTTAAAATTTCATCGAAATTTATATTTTTGATTTTCCGGAAACCCCCAAAAATTCATGATTTTCTTATTTTTTTTGGATTTTCTTTCGTTAAAATTTCATCGAAATTTATATTTTTGATTTTCCGGAAACCCAAAAAAATTCATGATTTCCTTATTTTTTTTGGATTTTTTTTCGTTAAAATTTCATCGAAATTTATATTTTTGATTTTCCGGAAACCCAAAAAAAATCATGATTTTCTTATTTTTTTTGGATTTTTTTTCGTTAAAATTTCATCGAAATTTATATTTTTGATTTTCCGGAAACCCCAAAAAAATCATGATTTTCTGATTTTTTTTGGATTTTTTTTCGTTAAAATTTCATCGAAATTTATATTTTTGATTTTCCGGAAACCCCCAAAAATTCATGATTTTCTTATTTTTTTTGGATTTTCTTTCGTTAAAATTTCATCGAAATTTATATTTTTGATTTTCCGGAAACCCCAAAAAATTCATGATTTTCTTATTTTTTTTTGATTTTTTTTCGTTAAAATTTCATCGAAATTTATATTTTTGATTTTCCGGAAACCCCCAAAAATTCATGATTTTCTGATTTTTTTTGGATTTTTTTTCGTTAAAATTTCATCGAAATTTATATTTTTGATTTTCCGGAAACCCAAAAAAATTCATGATTTTCTTATTTTTTTTGGATTTTCTTTCGTTAAAATTTCATCGAAATTTATATTTTTGATTTTCCGGAAACCCAAAAAAATTCATGATTTTCTTATTTTTTTTGGATTTTTTTTCGTTAAAATTTCATCGAAATTTATATTTTTGATTTTCCGGAAACCAAAAAAAATTCATGATTTTATTTTTTTTTTGGATTTTTTTTCGTTAAAATTTCATCGAAATTTATATTTTTGATTTTCCGGAAACCCCCAAAAATTCATGATTTTCTTATTTTTTTTGGATTTTTTTTCGTTAAAATTTCATCGAAATTTATATTTTTGATTTTCCGGAAACCCAAAAAAATTCATGATTTTCTTTTTTTTTTGGATTTTTTTTCGTTAAAATTTCATCGAAATTTATATTTTTGATTTTCCGGAAACCCCCAAAAATTCATGATTTTCTTATTTTTTTGGGATTTTTTTTCGTTAAAATTTCATCGAAATTTATATTTTTGATTTTCCGGAAACCCAAAAAAAATCATGATTTTCTTATTTTTTTTGGATTTTTTTTCGTTAAAATTTCATCGAAATTTATATTTTTGATTTTCCGGAAACCCAAAAAAAATCATGATTTTCTGATTTTTTTTGGATTTTTTTTCGTTAAAATTTCATCGAAATTTATATTTTTGATTTTCCGGAAACCCCCAAAAATTCATGATTTTCTTATTTTTTTTGGATTTTCTTTCGTTAAAATTTCATCGAAATTTATATTTTTGATTTTCCGGAAACCCAAAAAAAATCATGATTTTCTGATTTTTTTGGGAATTTTTTTCGTTAAAATTTCATTGAAATTTATATTTTTGATTTTCCGGAAACCCCCAAAAATTCATGATTTTCTTATTTTTTTTGGATTTTCTTTCGTTAAAATTTCATCGAAATTTATATTTTTGATTTTCCGGAAACCCAAAAAAATTCATGATTTTCTTATTTTTTTTGGATTCTTTTTCGTTAAAATTTCATCGAAATTTATATTTTTGATTTTCCGGAAACCCAAAAAAATTCATGATTTTCTTATTTTTTTTGGATTTTTTTTCGTTAAAATTTCATCGAAATTTATATTTTTGATTTACCGGAAACCCAAAAAAATTCATGATTTTCTTATTTTTTTTGGATTTTTTTTCGTTAAAATTTCATCGAAATTTATATTTTTGATTTTCCGGAAACCCAAAAAAATTCATGATTTTCTTATTTTTTTTGGATTTTTTTTCGTTAAAATTTCATCGAAATTTATATTTTTGATTTTCCGGAAACCCAAAAAAATTCATGATTTTCTTATTTTTTTTGGATTTTTTTTCGTTAAAATTTCATCGAAATTTATATTTTTGATTTTCCGGAAACCCAAAAAAAATCATGATTTTCTGATTTTTTTTGGATTTTTTTTCGTTAAAATTTCATCGAAATTTATATTTTTGATTTTCCGGAAACCCAAAAAAATTCATGATTTTCTTATTTTTTTTGGATTTTTTTTCGTTAAAATTTCATCGAAATTTATATTTTTGATTTTCCGGAAACCCAAAAAAATTCATGATTTTCTCCTTTTTTTTTGGATTTTTTTTCGTTAAAATTTCATCGAAATTTATATTTTTGATTTTCCGGAAACCCAAAAAAATTCATTCTTTTCTAATTTTTTGGATTTTTTTTCGTTAAAATTTCATCGAAATTTATATTTTTGATTTTCCGGAAACCCAAAAAAATTCATGATTTTCTTATTTTTTTTGGATTTTTTTTCGTTAAAATTTCATCGAAATTTATATTTTTGATTTTCCGGAAACCAAAAAAAATTCATGATTTTCTTATTTTTTTTGGATTTTTTTTCGTTAAAATTTCATCGAAATTTATATTTTTGATTTTCCGGAAACCCCAAAAAAATCATGATTTTCTGATTTTTTTTGGATTTTTTTTCGTTAAAATTTCATCGAAATTTATATTTTTGATTTTCCGGAAACCCCCAAAAATTCATGATTTTCTTATTTTTTTTGGATTTTCTTTCGTTAAAATTTCATCGAAATTTATATTTTTGATTTTCCGGAAACCCAAAAAAATTCATGATTTTCTTTTTTTTTTTGGATTTTTTTTCGTTAAAATTTCATCGAAATTTATAGTTTTGATTTTCTGGAAACCCCCAAAAATTCATGATTTTCTTATTTTTTTTGGATTTTTTTTCGTTAAAATTTCATCGAAATTTATATTTTTGATTTTCCGGAAACCCTAAAAAAATCATGATTTTCTGATTTTTTTTGGATTTTTTTTCGTTAAAATTTCATCGAAATTTATATTTTTGATTTTCCGGAAACCCCCAAAAATTCATGATTTTCTTATTTTTTTTGGATTTTCTTTCGTTAAAATTTCATCGAAATTTATATTTTTGATTTTCCGGAAACCCAAAAAAATTCATGATTTTCTTATTTTTTTTGGATTTTTTTTCGTTAAAATTTCATCGAAATTTATATTTTTGATTTTCCGGAAACCCAAAAAAATTCATGATTTTGTTATTTTTTTTGGATTTTTTTTCGTTAAAATTTCATCGAAATTAATATTTTTGATTTTCCGGAAACCAAAAAAAATTCATGATTTTCTTATTTTTTTTGGATTTTTTTTCGTTAAAATTTCATCGAAATTAATATTTTTGATTTTCCGGAAACCCCAAAAAAATCATGATTTTCTGATTTTTTTTGGATTTTTTTTCGTTAAAATTTCATCGAAATTTATATTTTTGATTTTCCGGAAACCCCCAAAAATTCATGATTTTCTGATTTTTTTTGGATTTTTTTTCGTTAAAATTTCATCGAAATTTATATTTTTGATTTTCCGGAAACCCCCAAAAATTCATGATTTTCTGATTTTTTTTGGATTTTCTTTCGTTAAAATTTCATCGAAATTTATATTTTTGATTTTCCGGAAACCCAAAAAAAATCATGATTTTCTGATTTTTTTTGGATTTTTTTTCGTTAAAATTTCATCGAAATTTATATTTTTGATTTTCCGGAAACCCCCAAAAATTCATGATTTTCTTATTTTTTTTGGATTTTCTTTCGTTAAAATTTCATCGAAATTTATATTTTTGATTTTCCGGAAACCCAAAAAAATTCATGATTTTCTTATTTTTTTTGGATTTTTTTTCGTTAAAATTTCATCGAAATTTATATTTTTGATTTTCCGGAAACCCAAAAAAATTCATGATTTTGTTATTTTTTTTGGATTTTTTTTCGTTAAAATTTCATCGAAATTAATATTTTTGATTTTCCGGAAACCAAAAAAAATTCATGATTTTCTTATTTTTTTTGGATTTTTTTTCGTTAAAATTTCATCGAAATTAATATTTTTGATTTTCCGGAAACCCCAAAAAAATCATGATTTTCTGATTTTTTTTGGATTTTTTTTCGTTAAAATTTCATCGAAATTTATATTTTTGATTTTCCGGAAACCCCCAAAAATTCATGATTTTCTGATTTTTTTTGGATTTTTTTTCGTTAAAATTTCATCGAAATTTATATTTTTGATTTTCCGGAAACCCCCAAAAATTCATGATTTTCTGATTTTTTTTTGATTTTCTTTCGTTAAAATTTCATCGAAATTTATATTTTTGATTTTCCGGAAACCCAAAAAAATTCATGATTTTCTTATTTTTTTTGGATTTTTTTTCGTTAAAATTTCATCGAAATTTATATTTTTGATTTTCCGGAAACCAAAAAAAATTCATGATTTTCTTTTTTTTTTGGATTTTTTTTCGTTAAAATTTCATCGAAATTTATATTTTTGATTTTCCGGAAACCCCCAAAAATTCATGATTTTCTTATTTTTTTTGGATTTTTTTTCGTTAAAATTTCATCGAAATTTATATTTTTGATTTTCCGGAAACCCAAAAAAATTCATGATTTTCTTTTTTTTTTGGATTTTTTTTCGTTAAAATTTCATCGAAATTTATATTTTTGATTTTCCGGAAACCCCCAAAAATTCATGATTTTCTTATTTTTTTTGGATTTTTTTTCGTTAAAATTTCATCGAAATTTATATTTTTGATTTTCCGGAAACCCAAAAAAAATCATGATTTTCTTATTTTTTTTGGATTTTTTTTCGTTAAAATTTCATCGAAATTTATATTTTTGATTTTCCGGAAACCCAAAAAAAATCATGATTTTCTGATTTTTTTTGGATTTTTTTTCGTTAAAATTTCATCGAAATTTATATTTTTGATTTTCCGGAAACCCCCAAAAATTCATGATTTTCTTATTTTTTTTGGATTTTGTTTCGTTAAAATTTCATCGAAATTTATATTTTTGATTTTCCGGAAACCCAAAAAAAATCATGATTTTCTGATTTTTTTGGGAATTTTTTTCGTTAAAATTTCATTGAAATTTATATTTTTGATTTTCCGGAAACCCCCAAAAATTCATGATTTTCTTATTTTTTTTGGATTTTCTTTCGTTAAAATTTCATCGAAATTTATATTTTTGATTTTCCGGAAACCCAAAAAAAATTCATGATTTTCTTATTTTTTTGGGATTCTTTTTCGTTATAATTTCATCGAAATTTATATTTTTGATTTTCCGGAAACCCAAAAAAATTCATGATTTTCTTATTTTTTTTGGATTTTTTTTCGTTAAAATTTCATCGAAATTTATATTTTTGATTTTCCGGAAACCCAAAAAAATTCATGATTTTCTTATTTTTTTTGGATTTTTTTTCGTTAAAATTTCATCGAAATTTATATTTTTGATTTTCCGGAAACCCAAAAAAATTCATGATTTTCTTATTTTTTTTGGATTTTTTTTCGTTAAAATTTCATCGAAATTTATATTTTTGATTTTCCGGAAACCCAAAAAAAATCATGATTTTCTTATTTTTTTTGGATTTTCTTTCGTTAAAATTTCATCGAAATTTATATTTTTGATTTTCCGGAAACCCAAAAAAATTCATGATTTTCTTATTTTTTTTGGATTTTTTTTCGTTAAAATTTCATCGAAATTTATATTTTTGATTTTCCGGAAACCCAAAAAAATTCATGATTTTCTACTTTTTTTTTGGATTTTTTTTCGTTAAAATTTCATCGAAATTAATATTTTTGATTTTCCGGAAACCCAAAAAAATTCATTCTTTTCTAATTTTTTGGATTTTTTTTCGTTAAAATTTCATCGAAATTTATATTTTTGATTTTCCGGAAACCCAAAAAAATTCATGATTTTCTTATTTTTTTTGGATTTTTTTTCGTTAAAATTTCATCGAAATTTATATTTTTGATTTTCCGGAAACCAAAAAAAATTCATGATTTTCTTATTTTTTTTGGATTTTTTTTCGTTAAAATTTCATCGAAATTTATATTTTTGATTTTCCGGAAACCCCAAAAAAATCATGATTTTCTGATTTTTTTTGGATTTTTTTTCGTTAAAATTTCATCGAAATTTATATTTTTGATTTTCCGGAAACCCCCAAAAATTCATGATTTTCTTATTTTTTTTGGATTTTCTTTCGTTAAAATTTCATCGAAATTTATATTTTTGATTTTCCGGAAACCAAAAAAAATTCATGATTTTCTTTTTTTTTTTGGATTTTTTTTCGTTAAAATTTCATCGAAATTTATAGTTTTGATTTTCCGGAAACCCCCAAAAATTCATGATTTTCTTATTTTTTTTGGATTTTTTTTCGTTAAAATTTCATCGAAATTTATATTTTTGATTTTCCGGAAACCCAAAAAAAAATCATGATTTTCTGATTTTTTTTGGATTTTTTTTCGTTAAAATTTCATCGAAATTTATATTTTTGATTTTCCGGAAACCCCCAAAAATTCATGATTTTCTTATTTTTTTTGGATTTTCTTTCGTTAAAATTTCATCGAAATTTATATTTTTGATTTTCCGGAAACCCAAAAAAATTCATGATTTTCTTATTTTTTTTGGATTTTTTTTCGTTAAAATTTCATCGAAATTTATATTTTTGATTTTCCGGAAACCCAAAAAAATTCATGATTTTGTTATTTTTTTTGGATTTTTTTTCGTTAAAATTTCATCGAAATTAATATTTTTGATTTTCCGGAAACCAAAAAAAATTCATGATTTTCTTATTTTTTTTGGATTTTTTTTCGTTAAAATTTCATCGAAATTAATATTTTTGATTTTCCGGAAACCCCAAAAAAATCATGATTTTCTGATTTTTTTTGGATTTTTTTTCGTTAAAATTTCATCGAAATTTATATTTTTGATTTTCCGGAAACCCCCAAAAATTCATGATTTTCTGAATTTTTTTGGATTTTTTTTCGTTAAAATTTCATCGAAATTTATATTTTTGATTTTCCGGAAACCCCCAAAAATTCATGATTTTCTGATTTTTTTTGGATTTTCTTTCGTTAAAATTTCATCGAAATTCATATTTTTGATTTTCCGGAAACCCAAAAAAATTCATGATTTTCTTATTTTTTTTGGATTTTTTTTCGTTAAAATTTCATCGAAATTTATATTTTTGATTTTCCGGAAACCAAAAAAAATTCATGATTTTCTTTTTTTTTTGGATTTTTTTTCGTTAAAATTTCATCGAAATTTATATTTTTGATTTTCCGGAAACCCCCAAAAATTCATGATTTTCTTATTTTTTTTGGATTTTTTTTCGTTAAAATTTCATCGAAATTTATATTTTTGATTTTCCGGAAACCCAAAAAAATTCATGATTTTCTTTTTTTTTTGGATTTTTTTTCGTTAAAATTTCATCGAAATTTATATTTTTGATTTTCCGGAAACCCCCAAAAATTCATGATTTTCTTATTTTTTTTGGATTTTTTTTCGTTAAAATTTCATCGAAATTTATATTTTTGATTTTCCGGAAACCCAAAAAAAATCATGATTTTCTTATTTTTTTTGGATTTTTTTTCGTTAAAATTTCATCGAAATTTATATTTTTGATTTTCCGGAAACCCAAAAAAAATCATGATTTTCTGATTTTTTTTGGATTTTTTTTCGTTAAAATTTCATCGAAATTTATATTTTTGATTTTCCGGAAACCCCCAAAAATTCATGATTTTCTTATTTTTTTTGGATTTTCTTTCGTTAAAATTTCATCGAAATTTATATTTTTGATTTTCCGGAAACCCAAAAAAAATCATGATTTTCTGATTTTTTTGGGAATTTTTTTCGTTAAAATTTCATTGAAATTTATATTTTTGATTTTCCGGAAACCCCCAAAAATTCATGATTTTCTTATTTTTTTTGGATTTTCTTTCGTTAAAATTTCATCGAAATTTATATTTTTGATTTTCCGGAAACCCAAAAAAAATTCATGATTTTCTTATTTTTTTGGGATTCTTTTTCGTTATAATTTCATCGAAATTTATATTTTTGATTTTCCGGAAACCCAAAAAAATTCATGATTTTCTTATTTTTTTTGGATTTTTTTTCGTTAAAATTTCATCGAAATTTATATTTTTGATTTTCCGGAACCCAAAAAAATTCATGATTTTCTTATTTTTTTTGGATTTTTTTTCGTTAAAATTTCATCGAAATTTATATTTTTGATTTTCCGGAAACCCAAAAAAAATCATGATTTTCTTATTTTTTTTGGATTTTTTTTCGTTAAAATTTCATCGAAATTTATATTTTTGATTTTCCGGAAACCCAAAAAAAATCATGATTTTCTGATTTTTTTTGGATTTTTTTTCGTTAAAATTTCATCGAAATTTATATTTTTGATTTTCCGGAAACCCCCAAAAATTCATGATTTTCTTATTTTTTTTGGATTTTCTTTCGTTAAAATTTCATCGAAATTTATATTTTTGATTTTCCGGAAACCCAAAAAAAATCATGATTTTCTGATTTTTTTGGGAATTTTTTTCGTTAAAATTTCATTGAAATTTATATTTTTGATTTTCCGGAAACCCCCAAAAATTCATGATTTTCTTATTTTTTTTGGATTTTCTTTCGTTAAAATTTCATCGAAATTTATATTTTTGATTTTCCGGAAACCCAAAAAAATTCATGATTTTCTTATTTTTTTGGGATTCTTTTTCGTTAAAATTTCATCGAAATTTATATTTTTGATTTTCCGGAAACCCAAAAAAATTCATGATTTTCTTATTTTTTTTGGATTTTTTTTCGTTAAAATTTCATCGAAATTTATATTTTTGATTTACCGGAAACCCAAAAAAATTCATGATTTTCTTATTTTTTTTGGATTTTTTTTCGTTAAAATTTCATCGAAATTTATATTTTTGATTTTCCGGAAACCCAAAAAAATTCATGATTTTCTTATTTTTTTTGGATTTTTTTTCGTTAAAATTTCATCGAAATTTATATTTTTGATTTTCCGGAAACCCAAAAAAAATCATGATTTTCTGATTTTTTTTGGATTTTTTTTCGTTAAAATTTCATCGAAATTTATATTTTTGATTTTCCGGAAACCCAAAAAAATTCATGATTTTCTTATTTTTTTTGGATTTTTTTTCGTTAAAATTTCATCGAAATTTATATTTTTGATTTTCCGGAAACCCAAAAAAATTCATGATTTTCTCCTTTTTTTTTGGATTTTTTTTCGTTAAAATTTCATCGAAATTTATATTTTTGATTTTCCGGAAACCCAAAAAAATTCATTCTTTTCTAATTTTTTGGATTTTTTTTCGTTAAAATTTCATCGAAATTTATATTTTTGATTTTCCGGAAACCCAAAAAAATTCATGATTTTCTTATTTTTTTTGGATTTTTTTTCGTTAAAATTTCATCGAAATTTATATTTTTGATTTTCCGGAAACCAAAAAAAATTCATGATTTTCTTATTTTTTTTGGATTTTTTTTCGTTAAAATTTCATCGAAATTTATATTTTTGATTTTCCGGAAACCCCCAAAAATTCATAATTTTCTTATTTTTTTTGGATTTTCTTTCGTTAAAATTTCATCGAAATTTATATTTTTGATTTTCCGGAAACCCAAAAAAATTCATGATTTTCTTTTTTTTTTTGGATTTTTTTTCGTTAAAATTTCATCGAAATTTATATTTTTGATTTTCCGGAAACCCCCAAAAATTCATGATTTTCTTATTTTTTTTGGATTTTTTTTCGTTAAAATTTCATCGAAATTTATATTTTTGATTTTCCGGAAACCCAAAAAAAATCATGATTTTCTGATTTTTTTTGGATTTTTTTTCGTTAAAATTTCATCGAAATTTATATTTTTGATTTTCCGGAAACCCCCAAAAATTCATGATTTTCTTATTTTTTTTGGATTTTATTTCGTTAAAATTTCATCGAAATTTATATTTTTGATTTTCCGGAAACCCAAAAAAATTCATGATTTTCTTATTTTTTTTGGATTTTTTTTCGTTAAAATTTCATCGAAATTTATATTTTTGATTTTCCGGAAACCCAAAAAAATTCATGATTTTCTTATTTTTTTTGGATTTTTTTTCGTTAAAATTTCATCGAAATTAATATTTTTGATTTTCCGGAAACCAAAAAAAATTCATGATTTTCTTATTTTTTTTGGATTTTTTTTCGTTAAAATTTCATCGAAATTAATATTTTTGATTTTCCGGAAACCCCAAAAAAATCATGATTTTCTGATTTTTTTTGGATTTTTTTTCGTTAAAATTTCATCGAAATTTATATTTTTGATTTTCCGGAAACCCCCAAAAATTCATGATTTTCTTATTTTTTTTGGATTTTCTTTCGTTAAAATTTCATCGAAATTTATATTTTTGATTTTCCGGAAACCCAAAAAAATTCATGATTTCCTTATTTTTTTTGGATTTTTTTTCGTTAAAATTTCATCGAAATTTATATTTTTGATTTTCCGGAAACCCAAAAAAAATCATGATTTTCTTATTTTTTTTGGATTTTTTTTCGTTAAAATTTCATCGAAATTTATATTTTTGATTTTCCGGAAACCCCAAAAAAATCATGATTTTCTGATTTTTTTTGGATTTTTTTTCGTTAAAATTTCATCGAAATTTATATTTTTGATTTTCCGGAAACCCAAAAAAATTCATGATTTTCTTATTTTTTTTGGGTTTTCTTTCGTTAAAATTTCATCGAAATTTATATTTTTGATTTTCCGGAAACCCCAAAAAATTCATGATTTTCTTATTTTTTTTGGATTTTTTTTCGTTAAAATTTCATCGAAATTTATATTTTTGATTTTCCGGAAACCCCCAAAAATTCATGATTTTCTGATTTTTTTTGGATTTTTTTTCGTTAAAATTTCATCGAAATTTATATTTTTGATTTTCCGGAAACCCCCAAAAATTCATGATTTTCTGATTTTTTTTGGATTTTCTTTCGTTAAAATTTCATCGAAATTTATATTTTTGATTTTCCGGAAACCCAAAAAAATTCATGATTTTCTTATTTTTTTTGGATTTTTTTTCGTTAAAATTTCATCGAAATTTATATTTTTGATTTTCCGGAAACCAAAAAAAATTCATGATTTTCTTTTTTTTTTGGATTTTTTTTCGTTAAAATTTCATCGAAATTTATATTTTTGATTTTCCGGAAACCCCCAAAAATTCATGATTTTCTTATTTTTTTTGGATTTTTTTTCGTTAAAATTTCATCGAAATTTATATTTTTGATTTTCCGGAAACCCAAAAAAATTCATGATTTTCTTTTTTTTTTGGATTTTTTTTCGTTAAAATTTCATCGAAATTTATATTTTTGATTTTCCGGAAACCCCCAAAAATTCATGATTTTCTTATTTTTTTTGGATTTTTTTTCGTTAAAATTTCATCGAAATTTATATTTTTGATTTTCCGGAAACCCAAAAAAAATCATGATTTTCTTATTTTTTTTGGATTTTTTTTCGTTAAAATTTCATCGAAATTTATATTTTTGATTTTCCGGAAACCCAAAAAAAATCATGATTTTCTGATTTTTTTTGGATTTTTTTTCGTTAAAATTTCATCGAAATTTATATTTTTGATTTTCCGGAAACCCCCAAAAATTCATGATTTTCTTATTTTTTTTGGATTTTCTTTCGTTAAAATTTCATCGAAATTTATATTTTTGATTTTCCGGAAACCCAAAAAAAATCATGATTTTCTGATTTTTTTGGGAATTTTTTTCGTTAAAATTTCATTGAAATTTATATTTTTGATTTTCCGGAAACCCCCAAAAATTCATGATTTTCTTATTTTTTTTGGATTTTCTTTCGTTAAAATTTCATCGAAATTTATATTTTTGATTTTCCGGAAACCCAAAAAAAATTCATGATTTTCTTATTTTTTTTGGATTCTTTTTCGTTATAATTTCATCGAAATTTATATTTTTGATTTTCCGGAAACCCAAAAAAATTCATGATTTTCTTATTTTTTTTGGATTTTTTTTCGTTAAAATTTCATCGAAATTTATATTTTTGATTTTCCGGAAACCCAAAAAAATTCATGATTTTCTTATTTTTTTTGGATTTTTTTTCGTTAAAATTTCATCGAAATTTATATTTTTGATTTTCCGGAAACCAAAAAAAATTCATGATTTTCTTATTTTTTTTGGATTTTTTTTCGTTAAAATTTCATCGAAATTTATATTTTTGATTTTCCGGAAACCCAAAAAAAATCATGATTTTCTGATTTTTTTTGGATTTTTTTTCGTTAAAATTTCATCGAAATTTATATTTTTGATTTTCCGGAAACCCCCAAAAATTCATGATTTTCTTATTTTTTTTGGATTTTTTTTCGTTAAAATTTCATCGAAATTTATATTTTTGATTTTCCGGAAACCCAAAAAAATTCATGATTTTCTTATTTTTTTGGGATTTTTTTTCGTTAAAATTTCATCGAAATTTATATTTTTGATTTTCCGGAAACCCAAAAAAATTCATGATTTTCTCCTTTTTTTTTGGATTTTTTTTCGTTAAAATTTCATCGAAATTAATATTTTTGATTTTCCGGAAACCAAAAAAAATTCATGATTTTCTTATTTTTTTTGGATTTTTTTTCGTTAAAATTTCATCGAAATTTATATTTTTGATTTTCCGGAAACCCCAAAAAAATCATGATTTTCTGATTTTTTTTGGATTTTTTTTCGTTAAAATTTCATCGAAATTTATATTTTTGATTTTCCGGAAACCCCCAAAAATTCATGATTTTCTGATTTTTTTTTGATTTTCTTTCGTTAAAATTTCATCGAAATTTATATTTTTGATTTTCCGGAAACCCAAAAAAATTCATGATTTTCTTATTTTTTTTGGATTTTTTTTCGTTAAAATTTCATCGAAATTTATATTTTTGATTTTCCGGAAACCCCCAAAAATTCATGATTTTCTGATTTTTTTTGGATTTTTTTTCGTTAAAATTTCATCGAAATTTATATTTTTGATTTTCCGGAAACCCCCAAAAATTCATGATTTTCTGATTTTTTTTGGATTTTCTTTCGTTAAAATTTCATCGAAATTTATATTTTTGATTTTCCGGAAACCCAAAAAAATTCATGATTTTCTTATTTTTTTTGGATTTTTTTTCGTTAAAATTTCATCGAAATTTATATTTTTGATTTTCCGGAAACCAAAAAAAATTCATGATTTTCTTTTTTTTTTTGGATTTTTTTTCGTTAAAATTTCATCGAAATTTATATTTTTGATTTTCCGGAAACCCAAAAAAAATCATGATTTTCTGATTTTTTTTGGATTTTTTTTCGTTAAAATTTCATCGAAATTTATATTTTTGATTTTCCGGAAACCCCCAAAAATTCATGATTTTCTTATTTTTTTTGGATTTTCTTTCGTTAAAATTTCATCGAAATTTATATTTTTGATTTTCCGGAAACCCAAAAAAATTCATGATTTTCTTATTTTTTTTGGATTTTTTTTCGTTAAAATTTCATCGAAATTTATATTTTTGATTTTCCGGAAACCCCCAAAAATTCATGATTTTCTTATTTTTTTTGGATTTTTTTTCGTTAAAATTTCATCGAAATTTATATTTTTGATTTTCCGGAAACCCAAAAAAAATCATGATTTTCTGATTTTTTTGGGATTTTTTTTCGTTAAAATTTCATCGAAATTTATATTTTTGATTTTCCGGAAACCCCCAAAAATTCATGATTTTCTTATTTTTTTTGGATTTTCTTTCGTTAAAATTTCATCGAAATTTATATTTTTGATTTTCCGGAAACCCAAAAAAATTCATGATTTTCTTATTTTTTTTGGATTTTTTTTCGTTAAAATTTCATCGAAATTTATATTTTTGATTTTCCGGAAACCCAAAAAAATTCATGATTTTCTCCTTTTTTTTTGGATTTTTTTTCGTTAAAATTTCATCGAAATTAATATTTTTGATTTTCCGGAAACCAAAAAAAATTCATGATTTTCTTATTTTTTTTGGATTTTTTTTCGTTAAAATTTCATCGAAATTAATATTTTTGATTTTCCGGAAACCCAAAAAAAATCATGATTTTCTGATTTTTTTTGGATTTTTTTTCGTTAAAATTTCATCGAAATTTATATTTTTGATTTTCCGGAAACCCCCAAAAATTCATGATTTTCTTATTTTTTTTGGATTTTCTTTCGTTAAAATTTCATCGAAATTTATATTTTTGTTTTTCCGGAAACCCAAAAAAATTCATGATTTTCTTATTTTTTTTGGATTTTTTTTCGTTAAAATTTCATCGAAATTTATATTTTTGATTTTCCGGAAACCCAAAAAAAATCATGATTTTCTTATTTTTTTTGGATTTTTTTTCGTTAAAATTTCATCGAAATTTGTATTTTTGATTTTCCGGAAACCCCAAAAAAATCATGATTTTCTGATTTTTTTTGGATTTTTTTTCGTTAAAATTTCATCGAAATTTATATTTTTGATTTTCCGGAAACCCCCAAAAATTCATGATTTTCTGATTTTTTTTGGATTTTCTTTCGTTAAAATTTCATCGAAATTTATATTTTTGATTTTCCGGAAACCCAAAAAATTTCATGATTTTCTTATTTTTTTTGGATTTTTATTCGTTAAAATTTCATCGAAATTTATAATTTTGATTTTCCGGAAACCCAAAAACATTCATGATTTTCTTATTTTTTTTGGATTTTTTTTCGTTAAAATTTCATCGAAATTTATATTTTTGATTTTCCGGAAACCCCCCAAAATTCATGATTTTCTGATTTTTTTTGGATTTTTTTTCGTTAAAATTTCATCGAAATTTATATTTTTGATTTTCCGGAAACCCCCAAAAATTCATGATTTTCTGATTTTTTTTGGATTTTCTTTCGTTAAAATTTCATCGAAATTTATATTTTTGATTTTCCGGAAACCCAAAAAAATTCATGATTTTCTTATTTTTTTTGGATTTTTTTTCGTTAAAATTTCATCGAAATTTATATTTTTGATTTTCCGGAAACCAAAAAAAATTCATGATTTTCTTTTTTTTTTGGATTTTTTTTCGTTAAAATTTCATCGAAATTTATATTTTTGATTTTCCGGAAACCCCCAAAAATTCATGATTTTCTTATTTTTTTATTATTTTTTTTCGTTAAAATTTCATCGAAATTTATATTTTTGATTTTCCGGAAACCCAAAAAAAATCATGATTTTCTTATTTTTTTTGGATTTTTTTTCGTTAAAATTTCATCGAAATTTATATTTTTGATTTTCCGGAAACCCAAAAAAAATCATGATTTTCTGATTTTTTTTGGATTTTTTTTCGTTAAAATTTCATCGAAATTTATATTTTTGATTTTCCGGAAACCCCCAAAAATTCATGATTTTCTTATTTTTTTTGGATTTTCTTTCGTTAAAATTTCATCGAAATTTATATTTTTGATTTTCCGGAAACCCAAAAAAAATCATGATTTTCTGATTTTTTTGGGAATTTTTTTCGTTAAAATTTCATTGAAATTTATATTTTTGATTTTCCGGAAACCCCCAAAAATTCATGATTTTCTTATTTTTTTTGGATTTTCTTTCGTTAAAATTTCATCGAAATTTATATTTTTGATTTTCCGGAAACCCAAAAAAATTCATGATTTTCTTATTTTTTTGGGAATTTTTTTCGTTAAAATTTCATTGAAATTTATATTTTTGATTTTCCGGAAACCCCCAAAAATTCATGATTTTCTTATTTTTTTTGGATTTTCTTTCGTTAAAATTTCATCGAAATTTATATTTTTGATTTTCCGGAAACCCAAAAAAATTCATGATTTTCTTATTTTTTTTGGATTCTTTTTCGTTAAAATTTCATCGAAATTTATATTTTTGATTTTCCGGAAACCCAAAAAAATTCATGATTTTCTTATTTTTTTTGGATTTTTTTTCGTTAAAATTTCATCGAAATTTATATTTTTGATTTTCCGGAAACCCCCAAAAATTCATGATTTTCTTATTTTTTTTGGATTTTTTTTCGTTAAAATTTCATCGAAATTAATATTTTTGATTTTCCGGAAACCCAAAAAAAATCATGATTTTCTGATTTTTTTTGGATTTTTTTTCGTTAAAATTTCATCGAAATTTATATTTTTGATTTTCCGGAAACCCCCAAAAATTCATGATTTTCTTATTTTTTTTGGATTTTCTTTCGTTAAAATTTCATCGAAATTTATATTTTTGATTTTCCGGAAACCCAAAAAAATTCATGATTTTCTTATTTTTTTTGGATTTTTTTTCGTTAAAATTTCATCGAAATTTATATTTTTGATTTTCCGGAAACCCAAAAAAATTCATGATTTTCTTATTTTTTTTGGATTTTTTTTCGTTAAAATTTCATCGAAATTTGTATTTTTGATTTTCCGGAAACCCCAAAAAAATCATGATTTTCTGATTTTTTTTGGATTTTTTTTCGTTAAAATTTCATCGAAATTTATATTTTTGATTTTCCGGAAACCCCCAAAAATTCATGATTTTCTGATTTTTTTTGGATTTTCTTTCGTTAAAATTTCATCGAAATTTATATTTTTGATTTTCCGGAAACCCAAAAAAATTCATGATTTTCTTATTTTTTTTGGATTTTTTTTCGTTAAAATTTCATCGAAATTTATATTTTTGATTTTCCGGAAACCCAAAAAAAATCATGATTTTCTTATTTTTTTTGGATTTTTTTTCGTTAAAATTTCATCGAAATTTATATTTTTGATTTTCCGGAAACCCCCAAAAATTCATGATTTTCTTATTTTTTTTGGATTTTTTTTCGTTAAAATTTCATCGAAATTTATATTTTTGATTTTCCGGAAACCCCCAAAAATTCATGATTTTCTGATTTTTTTTGGATTTTCTTTCGTTAAAATTTCATCGAAATTTATATTTTTGATTTTCCGGAAACCCAAAAAAATTCATGATTTTCTTATTTTTTTTGGATTTTTTTTCGTTAAAATTTCATCGAAATTTATATTTTTGATTTTCCGGAAACCAAAAAAAATTCATGATTTTCTTTTTTTTTTGGATTTTTTTTCGTTAAAATTTCATCGAAATTTATATTTTTGATTTTCCGGAAACCCCCAAAAATTCATGATTTTCTTATTTTTTTCTTATTTTTTTTCGTTAAAATTTCATCGAAATTTATATTTTTGATTTTCCGGAAACCCCAAAAAATTCATGATTTTCTTATTTTTTTTCGTTAAAATTTCATCGAAATTTATATTTTTGATTTTCCGGAAACCCAAAAAAAATCATGATTTTCTGATTTTTTTTGGATTTTTTTTCGTTAAAATTTCATCGAAATTTATATTTTTGATTTTCCGGAAACCCCCAAAAATTCATGATTTTCTTATTTTTTTTGGATTTTCTTTCGTTAAAATTTCATCGAAATTTATATTTTTGATTTTCCGGAAACCCAAAAAAAATCATGATTTTCTGATTTTTTTGGGAATTTTTTTCGTTAAAATTTCATTGAAATTTATATTTTTGATTTTCCGGAAACCCCAAAAAATTCATGATTTTCTTATTTTTTTTGGATTTTCTTTCGTTAAAATTTCATCGAAATTTATATTTTTGATTTTCCGGAAACCCAAAAAAATTCATGATTTTCTTATTTTTTTTGGATTCTTTTTCGTTAAAATTTCATCGAAATTTATATTTTTGATTTTCCGGAAACCCAAAAAAATTCATGATTTTCTTATTTTTTTTGGATTTTTTTTCGTTAAAATTTCATCGAAATTTATATTTTTGATTTTCCGGAAACCCAAAAAAATTCATGATTTTCTTATTTTTTTTGGATTTTTTTTCGTTAAAATTTCATCGAAATTTATATTTTGATTTTCCGGAAACCAAAAAAAATTCATGATTTTCTTATTTTTTTTGGATTTTTTTTCGTTAAAATTTCATCGAAATTTATATTTTTGATTTTCCGGAAACCCAAAAAAAATCATGATTTTCTGATTTTTTTTGGATTTTTTTTCGTTAAAATTTCATCGAAATTTATATTTTTGATTTTCCGGAAACCCCCAAAAATTCATGATTTTCTTATTTTTTTTGGATTTTCTTTCGTTAAAATTTCATCGAAATTTATATTTTTGATTTTCCGGAAACCCAAAAAAATTCATGATTTTCTTATTTTTTTTGGATTTTTTTTCGTTAAAATTTCATCGAAATTTATATTTTTGATTTTCCGGAAACCCCCAAAAATTCATGATTTTCTGATTTTTTTTGGATTTTTTTTCGTTAAAATTTCATCGTAATTTATATTTTTGATTTTCCGGAAACCCAAAAAAAATCATGATTTTCTGATTTTTTTGGGATTTTTTTTCGTTAAAATTTCATCGAAATTTATATTTTTGATTTTCCGGAAACCCCCAAAAATTCATGATTTTCTTATTTTTTTTGGATTTTCTTTCGTTAAAATTTCATCGAAATTTATATTTTTGATTTTCCGGAAACCCAAAAAAGTTCATGATTTTCTTATTTTTTTTGGATTTTCTTTCGTTAAAATTTCATCGAAATTTATATTTTTGATTTTCCGGAAACCCAAAAAAAATCATGATTTTCTGATTTTTTTGGGAATTTTTTTCGTTAAAATTTCATTGAAATTTATATTTTTGATTTTCCGGAAACCCCCAAAAATTCATGATTTTCTTATTTTTTTTGGATTTTCTTTCGTTAAAATTTCATCGAAATTTATATTTTTGATTTTCCGGAAACCCAAAAAAATTCATGATTTTCTTATTTTTTTTGGATTCTTTTTCGTTAAAATTTCATCGAAATTTATATTTTTGATTTTCCGGAAACCCAAAAAAATTCATGATTTTCTTATTTTTTTTGGATTTTTTTTCGTTAAAATTTCATCTAAATTTATATTTTTGATTTTCCGGAAACCCAAAAAAATTCATGATTTTCTTATTTTTTTTGGATTTTTTTTCGTTAAAATTTCATCGAAATTTATATTTTTGATTTTCCGGAAACCAAAAAAAATTCATGATTTTATTATTTTTTTGGATTTTTTTTCGTTAAAATTTCATCGAAATTTATATTTTTGATTTTCCGGAAACCCAAAAAAAATCATGATTTTCTGATTTTTTTTGGATTTTTTTTCGTTAAAATTTCATCGAAATTTATATTTTTGATTTTCCGGAAACCCCCAAAAATTCATGATTTTCTTATTTTTTTTGGATTTTCTTTCGTTAAAATTTCATCGAAATTTATATTTTTGATTTTCCGGAAACCCAAAAAAATTCATGATTTTCTTATTTTTTTGGGATTTTTTTTCGTTAAAATTTCATCGAAATTTATATTTTTGATTTTCCGGAAACCCAAAAAATTCATGATTTTCTTATAAAATTTCATCGAAATTTATATTTTTGATTTTCCGGAAACCCAAAAAAAATCATGATTTTCTGATTTTTTTGGGATTTTTTTTCGTTAAAATTTCATCGAAATTTATATTTTTGATTTTCCGGAAACCCCCAAAAATTCATGATTTTCTTATTTTTTTTGGATTTTCTTTCGTTAAAATTTCATCGAAATTTATATTTTGATTTTCCGGAAACCCAAAAAAATTCATGATTTTCTTATTTTTTTTGGATTTTCTTCGTTAAAATTTCATCGAAATTTATATTTTTGATTTTCCGGAAACCCCAAAAAAATCATGATTTTCTGATTTTTTTGGGAATTTTTTTCGTTAAAATTTCATTGAAATTTATATTTTTGATTTTCCGGAAACCCCCAAAAATTCATGATTTTCTTATTTTTTTTGGATTTTCTTTCGTTAAAATTTCATCGAAATTTATATTTTTGATTTTCCGGAAACCCAAAAAAATTCATGATTTTCTTATTTTTTTTGGATTCTTTTTCGTTAAAATTTCATCGAAATTTATATTTTTGATTTTCCGGAAACCCAAAAAAATTCATGATTTTCTTATTTTTTTTGGATTTTTTTTCGTTGAATTTCATTGAAATTTATATTTTTGATTTTCCGGAAACCCAAAAAAATTCATGATTTTCTTATTTTTTTGGATTTTTTTTCGTTAAAATTTCATCGAAATTTATATTTTTGATTTTCCGGAAACCAAAAAAAATTCATGATTTTCTTATTTTTTTTGGATTTTTTTTCGTTAAAATTTCATCGAAATTTATATTTTTGATTTTCCGGAAACCCCCAAAAATTCATGATTTTCTTATTTTTTTTGGATTTGTTTTCGTTAAAATTTCATCGAAATTTATATTTTTGATTTTCCGGAAACCCAAAAAAAATCATGATTTTCTGATTTTTTTTGGATTTTTTTTCGTTAAAATTTCATCGAAATTTATATTTTTGATTTTCCGGAAACCCAAAAAAATTCATGATTTTCTTATTTTTTTTGGATTTTTTTTCGTTAAAATTTCATCGAAATTTATATTTTTGATTTTCCGGAAACCCAAAAAAATTCATGATTTTCTTATTTTTTTTGGATTTTTTTTCGTTAAAATTTCATCGAAATTTATATTTTTGATTTTCCGGAAACCAAAAAAAATTCATGATTTTCTTATTTTTTTTGGATTTTTTTTCGTTAAAATTTCATCGAAATTTATATTTTTGATTTTCCGGAAACCCAAAAAAAATCATGATTTTCTGATTTTTTTTGGATTTTTTTTTCGTTAAAATTTCATCGAAATTTATATTTTTGATTTTCCGGAAACCCCCAAAAATTCATGATTTTCTTATTTTTTTTGGATTTTCTTTCGTTAAAATTTCATCGAAATTTATATTTTTGATTTTCCGGAAACCCAAAAAAATTCATGATTTTCTTATTTTTTTGGGATTTTTTTTCGTTAAAATTTCATCGAAATTTATATTTTTGATTTTCCGGAAACCCAAAAAATTCATGATTTTCTTATAAAATTTCATCGAAATTTATATTTTTGATTTTCCGGAAACCCAAAAAAAATCATGATTTTCTGATTTTTTTGGGATTTTTTTTCGTTAAAATTTCATCGAAATTTATATTTTTGATTTTCCGGAAACCCCCAAAAATTCATGATTTTCTTATTTTTTTTGGATTTTCTTTCGTTAAAATTTCATCGAAATTTATATTTTTGATTTTCCGGAAACCCAAAAAAATTCATGATTTTCTTATTTTTTTTGGATTTTCTTCGTTAAAATTTCATCGAAATTTATATTTTTGATTTCCGGAAACCCCAAAAAAATCATGATTTTCTGATTTTTTTGGGAATTTTTTTCGTTAAAATTTCATTGAAATTTATATTTTTGATTTTCCGGAAACCCCCAAAAATTCATGATTTTCTTATTTTTTTTGGATTTTCTTTCGTTAAAATTTCATCGAAATTTATATTTTTGATTTTCCGGAAACCCAAAAAAATTCATGATTTTCTTATTTTTTTTGGATTCTTTTTCGTTAAAATTTCATCGAAATTTATATTTTTGATTTTCCGGAAACCCAAAAAAATTCATGATTTTCTTATTTTTTTTGGATTTTTTTTCGTTAAAATTTCATCGAAATTTATATTTTTGATTTTCCGGAAACCCAAAAAAATTCATGATTTTCTTATTTTTTTTGGATTTTTTTTCGTTAAAATTTCATCGAAATTTATATTTTTGATTTTCCGGAAACCAAAAAAAATTCATGATTTTCTTATTTTTTTTGGATTTTTTTTCGTTAAAATTTCATCGAAATTTATATTTTTGATTTTCCGGAAACCCCCAAAAATTCATGATTTTCTTATTTTTTTTGGATTTGTTTTCGTTAAAATTTCATCGAAATTTATATTTTTGATTTTCCGGAAACCCAAAAAAAATCATGATTTTCTGATTTTTTTGGGATTTTTTTTCGTTAAAATTTCATCGAAATTTATATTTTTGATTTTCCGGAAACCCCCAAAAATTCATGATTTTCTTATTTTTTTTGGATTTTCTTTCGTTAAAATTTCATCGAAATTTATATTTTTGATTTTCCGGAAACCCAAAAAAATTCATGATTTTCTTAATTTTTTTGGATTTTTTTTCGTTAAAATTTCATCGAAATTTATATTTTTGATTTTCCGGAAACCCAAAAAAATTCATGATTTTCTTATTTTTTTTGGATTTTTTTTCGTTAAAATTTCATCGAAATTTATATTTTTGATTTCCGGAAACCCAAAAAAAATCATGATTTTCTTATTTTTTTTGGATTTTTTTTCGTTAAAATTTCATCGAAATTTATATTTTTGATTTTCGGTAAACCCCCAAAAATTCATGATTTTCTTATTTTTTTGGATTTTCTTTCGTTAAAATTTCATCGAAATTTATATTTTTGATTTTCCGGAAACCCAAAAAAATTCATGATTTTCTTATTTTTTTTGGATTTTCTTTCGTTAAAATTTCATCGAAATTTATATTTTTGATTTTCCGGAAACCCCAAAAAAATCATGATTTTCTGATTTATTTGGATTTTTTTTCGTTAAAATTTCATTGAAATTTATATTTTTGATTTTCCGGAAACCCCCAAAAATTCATGATTTTCTTATTTTTTTTGGATTTTCTTTCGTTAAAATTTCATCGAAATTTATATTTTTGATTTTCCGGAAACCCAAAAAAATTCATGATTTTCTTATTTTTTTTGGATTCTTTTTCGTTAAAATTTCATCGAAATTTATATTTTTGATTTTCCGGAAACCCAAAAAAATTCATGATTTTCTTATTTTTTTTGGATTTTTTTTCGTTAAAATTTCATCGAAATTTATATTTTTGATTTTCCGGAAACCCAAAAAAATTCATGATTTTCTTATTTTTTTTGGATTTTTTTTCGTTAAAATTTCATCGAAATTTATATTTTTGATTTTCCGGAAACCAAAAAAAAATTCATGATTTTCTTATTTTTTTTGGATTTTTTTTCGTTAAAATTTCATCGAAATTTATATTTTTGATTTTCCGGAAACCCAAAAAAAATCATGATTTTCTGATTTTTTTGGGATTTTTTTCGTTAAAATTTCATCGAAATTTATATTTTTGATTTTCCGGAAACCCCCAAAAATTCATGATTTTCTTATTTTTTTTGGATTTTCTTTCGTTAAAATTTCATCGAAATTTATATTTTTGATTTTCCGGAAACCCAAAAAAATTCATGATTTTCTTATTTTTTTGGGATTTTTTTTCGTTAAAATTTCATCGAAATTTATATTTTTGATTTTCCGGAAACCCCCAAAAATTCATGATTTTCTGATTTTTTTGGGATTTTTTTTCGTTAAAATTTCATCGAAATTTATATTTTTGATTTTCCGGAAACCCCCAAAAATTCATGATTTTCTTATTTTTTTTGGATTTTTTTTCGTTAAAATTTCATCGAAATTAATATTTTTGATTTTCCGGAAACCAAAAAAAATTCATGATTTTCTTATTTTTTTTGGATTTTTTTTCGTTAAAATTTCATCGAAATTAATATTTTTGATTTTCCGGAAACCCAAAAAAAATCATGATTTTCTGATTTTTTTGGATTTTTTTTCGTTAAAATTTCATCGAAATTTATATTTTTGATTTTCCGGAAACCCCCAAAAATTCATGATTTTCTTATTTTTTTTGGATTTTCTTTCGTTAAAATTTCATCGAAATTTATATTTTTGATTTTCCGGAAACCCAAAAAAATTCATGATTTTCTTATTTTTTTTGGATTTTTTTTCGTTAAAATTTCATCGAAATTTATATTTTTGATTTTCCGGAAACCCAAAAAAAATCATGATTTTCTTATTTTTTTTGGATTTTTTTTCGTTAAAATTTCATCGAAATTTATATTTTTGATTTTCCGGAAACCCCAAAAAAATCATGATTTTCTGATTTTTTTTGGATTTTTTTTCGTTAAAATTTCATCGAAATTTATATTTTTGATTTTCCGGAAACCCCCAAAAATTCATGATTTTCTGATTTTTTTTGGATTTTCTTTCGTTAAAATTTCATCGAAATTTATATTTTTGATTTTCCGGAAACCCAAAAAAATTCATGATTTTCTTATTTTTTTTGGATTTTTTTTCGTTAAAATTTCATCGAAATTTATATTTTTGATTTTCCGGAAACCCCCAAAAATTCATGATTTTCTGATTTTTTTTGGATTTTTTTTCGTTAAAATTTCATCGAAATTTATATTTTTGATTTTCCGGAAACCCCCAAAAATTCATGATTTTCTGATTTTTTTTGGATTTTTTTTCGTTAAAATTTCATCGAAATTTATATTTTTGATTTTCCGGAAACCCAAAAAAATTCATGATTTTCTTATTTTTTTTGGATTTTTTTTCGTTAAAATTTCATCGAAATTTATATTTTTGATTTTCCGGAAACCCAAAAAAAATCATGATTTTCTTATTTTTTTTGGATTTTTTTTCGTTAAAATTTCATCGAAATTTATATTTTTGATTTTCCGGAAACCCAAAAAAAATCATGATTTTCTGATTTTTTTGGGATTTTTTTTCGTTAAAATTTCATCGAAATTTATATTTTTGATTTTCCGGAAACCCCCAAAAATTCATGATTTTCTTATTTTTTTTGGATTTTTTTTCGTTAAAATTTCATCGAAATTTATATTTTTGATTTTCCGGAAACCCAAAAAAAATCATGATTTTCTGATTTTTTTGGGATTTTTTTTCGTTAAAATTTCATCGAAATTTATATTTTTGATTTTCCGGAAACCCCCAAAAATTCATGATTTTCTTATTTTTTTTGGATTTTTTTTCGTTAAAATTTCATCGAAATTTATATTTTTGATTTTCCGGAAACCCCCAAAAATTCATGATTTTCTTATTTTTTTTGGATTTTCTTTCGTTAAAATTTCATCGAAATTTATATTTTTGATTTTCCGGAAACCCAAAAAAATTCATGATTTTCTTATTTTTTTTGGATTTTTTTTCGTTAAAATTTCATCGAAATTTATATTTTTGATTTTCCGGAAACCCCCAAAAATTCATGATTTTCTGATTTTTTTTGGATTTTTTTTCGTTAAAATTTCATCGAAATTTATATTTTTGATTTTCCGGAAACCCAAAAAAAATCATGATTTTCTGATTTTTTTGGGATTTTTTTTCGTTAAAATTTCATCGAAATTTATATTTTTGATTTTCCGGAAACCCCCAAAAATTCATGATTTTCTTATTTTTTTTGGATTTTCTTTCGTTAAAATTTCATCGAAATTTATATTTTTGATTTTCCGGAAACCCAAAAAAATTCATGATTTTCTTATTTTTTTTGGATTTTCTT